>JAPYYT010004033.1:0-10803 GCA_030522565.1 Ceratosolen corneri | reverse complement strand
GACATAAAAATGTTTTTTGTTAATGTTTATTTTATTAATTAATTTATTTTATATTTGAATGTTATTTCAATATGAATTAGATGAAACGATCAAATTTAATTTATTTTTAAAAACTTTTATACTTTTATTTAATGTGATTTTTTTAGAAAAATTATTCGATTTGAAAATTTAAAATTTGTTAATCAATAATTTATTTTAGTAAACTAATTTTATGTAATATAATGCTTTATATAATTTACAGAAAGTCCTCATTGTTGATGCAAGGTCTTATACGACAGCATTAGCAAATCGCGCACGTGGAGGTGGATGTGAATGTCCAGAATATTACCCAAGCTGTGACATTCAGTTTATGAATCTTCCAAATATTCACTCAATAAGAAAGAGTTTTCATGCGGTGCGTCAACTATGTGCCTCTGACGCAGATCAGAACAAGTAAATATATGAGATTTTGAAACTAGATAATTTTCAGTTTTTATAATTTTGGTGAGTTATATATTAAAAGTTATTACAAACAAATTACTAAGATTCAGTTTAATACAATTTCAAATTATAATAGATCAACTTTATATTTACCTTATAAAAACTACAAACAGTGTTTATTATTTAATATAGCCAGTTACCAGTAATGAAAATTAAAACGCATACAAAAAGATAAGCAAATCTTAAGAAAATGTTTAAAAAAAAAAAAAAAAAAAAAAAAAATAAATAAATAGAACTTGGTATTTATTATTGGATATAATTATATCATGATATTTTATAATTATTTTTAACGAATGTTAATCAATTATTATTTTTAATTTCATTCATTAGCAAACAATTAATTTTCATAACATTAAAAATTAAATCGATTATTTTAATATAATGTTGTAGTTGGTTAAGTTTGCTAGAAGGAACAAGGTGGTTGCAGCATATGTCAGGATTGCTCAGGGCAGCTGTTACAGTAGCTTCAGCAATTGAAAGGGATGGAAGACCAGTATTAGTGCATTGTAGCGATGGCTGGGATAGAACGCCGCAAATCGTTGCACTCGCTCAAATTCTACTTGATCCATATTATCGAACAATGGAGGTTCGATTTACTTTTAATTTAAATACTTATACTTTTGGATTTTAATTATTATTTATATTTATAACATTTATTTAATTTTGGTTATTAAATGAAAATATATTTCTGAAAGATTAAATTATAATTTATTTTATAGATTATTATTCTTACTTGTATAATTTAATTTGATTTTTGTGTATTAATAATTTTCTTCTTTTAAAATATTAATTAAAAATGTGTAATAACACAAAACTAAAATAATTTAAAATAGAAAATTTTAAATATTTCAAATTAATTAGTTAATAATTGTTAAAATGTAATTCGATTGTGTTTAATTAAAAATATAGTAAATAAATTGATTTCCAATATAATTTATAATATTAAATGATATTTATTATAGTAAAAACTTATATTTGATCTTATATAGGGTTTTCAAGTTCTGTGTGAAAGAGAATGGCTTGATTTTGGTCACAAATTTGCGGATCGTTGTGGTCAGACAGTAGGATGTGAAGATCTTAATGAAAGATGTCCTGTATTTTTACAATGGCTAGATTGTGTACATCAATTGATTAAGCAATTTAAGTGTAGCTTTCAAATGTCACCTGCATATCTTGTAAGTAATTAATTATATATAAATTAGATTTATTGTTTAAGCGCAGATAAAGATCAATAATAATTATTCAAAATGAAAGTTATAAATGCAATTTTATTCACAGGTAAAATTAGCTCAACATACATATTCTCAATTATTTGGTACGTTTTTGTGCAATACTAGACAAGAAAGGTTACAATTAAGGATACGAGAACGTACTTTCTCAACTTGGCGTTTCTTAAATTCTACATCTTTTATTAATCATTTATATTCTCCATCGAAAAATCAAGTGAGTAGATATTTTGTTATTTAAAAATTAAACATAAGTTTATTGATGTTGATTTCAACAGGTATTATGGCCTAGTTGCAATGTACGAGATCTCAAACTATGGTCTGCAGTATATTTAGGAACTGTAGAGACCCCTTTAGGTCTTAGTGATGTTAAGCCACGAGTACCAATGATAGATATTGAGGCTAGTGAAAATGAAGAACCACATGGACAAATGATAAAAACGCGTTCCTACGGAGATCTTGTTCAAGCGCAAGATCACACAACCTACCTTCATCGTAGATTAAGTGACCCAAGCATTTCTATGGAAAAGTAAAATATATATTATAATTTTTATTATAATTAATTTTAAACTAAAATATTTAGTTATTTTATTACCTTTTTTTTTTTTTTCAGAAAATTTGATTCACTTAATTTGGACAATGATGTAGAAAAAATTGAAACTAATAATGATAGTCATAAACTTCAAATGGTTAGTGAAAGTTTTAAAGAGACTGAAGATATTAAAGCTTTATGTAATGAAGAACAAGTGTTGATTGAAGCACCGGTGAATGCTTCGGTAGATAGCTCCACGGATACTATTATACCAAATGGTGATTTAATAATTGCAAAGCATAAAGATGAAAAAGATTTGTAAGTTCATATATTTACATTTACTACATTATACAATAGATTTTTTGAATTTCGAACAATTAAATTATTTATATTCTTAAAATTAGTAATTAGATATGACCAATTGAATATAGTTTTAATAAATAAATCATTATAATTTGGACCATAAATTTATTTACATTTAAAAATGTAATAATGTATCTTAGTAATGACAAATGTTTTCATTCCAAATTTTCCGATTTTTAGATCACAAATAACAAATCATCTACAAGATTCAGAAGCACGCTGGATTGATATGGCTCCTGTCATTCGCCACACGTGTAATCGTAATCAAAATGAAGAAAGCGATGCAAGTGAAATTAGCGTACCATTAGTTTCGCGAACTCCGAGCAGCATTTGCCCAGCATCTCCGATTCATCAAGATATCATGATTGATAATTTCGATCGACTCGACGATGTTGATGGCCTACCAGTTATTCATTGTGATGTTCAAATCAGAGTTCAACAAATCATTGTCGAAAACAAGGTAATTTTATAAGTATAATAAATTAATTGTCTAAAAATTTATTGATTTGCAAATATATATATTTAATTTGCTAATAAAACAAGCGATAATTTTCTTTAATTCGTTTATCCATGAATTAAAATTGTTTTGTACTTGCAGCTTAAGGAAGAAGCATTAAGAAAAGAACTACATACAACAAGAATGGCTTTAATTAAACAAGTGTGCAATCATAATACAGATGCTGAAAGGGTTGACGATATTGTAAGTTTTTTAATGAATTGAAATCAACAAATTGTATCAATTGTAGATATTATTTATCCACGGTTCAAATACATATTTATGTAATTTTTTTTATTATAGGGTTCGTTACCCGACTCAGTAGGTAGTACAGGAGACCATGGAGAATCTTTACCTTCTGATATGTCTTGGGAAGCACTGGATGAGCCTGGACCAGCACCGACACTATGGGTTCCTGATCATGCAGTTAATCGATGTATGGGATGCGATACAGAATTTTGGTTAGGCAGGCGCAAACATCATTGCAGGTAATTTTTATAAATAAGTTCGTTAACAATATTGTGTATTTCATATTTCAAACATCATTTTTATAAATAATTAACTTTATTAGAAAATTAACTTTGAGGTAGTCCTTTTTGACTCGTATGAATAACTTTTTTAAGCTAGTCTTGATATCTTTATGAATCATCATAGCATAAGATAATGATTTGTGCAATATGAAAATTCATTTGAAAAATGGTTTTCTTCAAAGTTTCGATACCTACCTTAGAATATTATAAAATAATATTTTAATAATTTCTTTTAAAAAATACTAAAAAAATTTACATGTTGATCTAATAGTGAGTCTGATCCAAGGACTACCTTCAAAGTGTGGTGGTATGTATTTTATGATTATAAAAATATAAATCAAAAGAAGTTATACTACTTTAAAAAATAATATATGTTTGAACAATTAAATTATTTATATGTTTCTAATGTTTGATTTACAACAAATATTTATTTAAATAACAATTACCTAATTAAAATTTTTAATTAACACATTATTTATTATGTACACTTAATATGCTTTTATGATCACTTATAAATATGGCGAAATATATATTTTTAAAATAATACAAAATTATCTATATTTAGATGCTGTGGCAAAATATTTTGTGCAGATTGCTCAGAGAATTCTACACCTCTACCCAATGAACAACTCTATAATCCAGTACGAGTCTGCAGAGACTGTTTTTCCCGATTACATCACCACATAAGTCCGTGTCAGTGTGCAAACCGTCATCAAAATAAAATTGTAGATAACGAAATGGAGAGCATACCATCGCCACCAGCGTTAGCAAATTTTTCGATGTTACCAAGAAACCCAGTAATACAATGTTTGGGTAAGGATAATTGTTGTGAATCGTCATTTCAACTTGTACAGCAAAAGCAGAGTCAATCGCTGCCAATTGTTGAAACAAGTAGTGCGAATTGAGCGCCGGCGCTTAAATAAAAAGGAGACTTCTCAGGAAAAAGGAAACAGATAAGATAATATAAATAGATTATTGAAAGAATCGTATGCATTAAAAGAATAGGAGCTTTAAAAGGTGGATTTCTGGAAAATTTATACATCATTTATATCTTATATAATAATATCTATGTTTAGACAAAGAGAGAAACGACAAAAGGAGACGAAAATAAGAATCGCACGATAGACATGAAGAGGAGTGTTATTTTTTTCAGTGAATTAATATTTATTTCTAGATTAATCATTTATACAAAACGATATGTTTGAGAGTGGATGCAGGAAAAGTGATTATTTAATGACTAAAAAAGTAAAAGATTGTGAACATATGTGTTTGTTAGGGAAAAAATAATATGAACAAAACTTATTTAAATTGAAGAAAATTAAATTAGATTTAAATTAAAGTGAAAAGGGATTTATCCGGAAGAGTGGGAGAGAGAGAGAGAGAAAGAGAAGAGTGATTTGGTATTAGACTAAAAAAAGAAAATTAAAATAATATTGCTTTAAAATTTTTAACTTTGAAACTGGCGTTTAGACTGGCTGTGACAGTTGTTTAATTTTAGACATCGAATGAAAAAATTTAATTAATTGTTGGTTGATTAAAAAAAGAAATTAATAGTTCCAACTATAGCTGCAATTAAATTTTATGTAAATATATTCGTACATATTATCTTCATAAACAAATGAAATTAGTTCTCTAGTGTGATTCTGATGTTTTTATTATGAACCTGCGTTTTGGATGGTTTCGTAAGTTTTATTTTTCTTGACGGCCTGGCGCCTTTTTTGAAAATGAATTTAATGCTCGATTTGATAAGAATGTATGTTTGCTTCGAGAACAATTTCTTTTTTTAATGAAATCGAGCACTAATTTTAACTAAAATAAAAAATGAAACAAAATAATTTTATACTTGATACATTAGAACAAAATGCAAGTATATTAGATGACATCTAATGCTTAGGAGTTATGCAATGTACATATAAAATAAATCGAAGGTAAAAAGAGTCAAAGTATTTTCGCGTTCTTTACTGTATTTAGACGTTAACCGCATAGTTCTCGGATAGTGATTGCACGTTCATATCTGTGGAATAAATAAAATAAAACAGTTTATTTACAGTAAAACTGTGCCTATTTTTATTTTGTTTACCTAATATTTAAAATTTTCTTATATTTCACATGATTAAAAATTTATAAACTTCTAATTTTACTTATGTATATATTCTTAATACAAAATATATTTTTTATCTCTGTTCATTCTCAGTTGCATTCATCAGAAAATTTCTTGTTTCTTCAATATCATTGTTTTTTTTTTTTTAATTGTAAAAGTATTATAAGATATGTTGTAACTGATCCCACAATCTAATAAAAAATTTGTTAATAAACTGTATTGGATTACAATAATATTTAATGCATATATATTCAGTCAATAATTTTATACTATTTTTATAAAAATCATATATTAACCGTATTTGAAAAAAAGGTAATAAAAAATTATTTTTTTATATACTCGTTACATAGACAAAATGCTTTGATGATAGCACACACTTTATTTTCATGACATTTTACGTTTTTGGTAAAGACACCAGCATTGTTGCCCATTAAAGTACTGTACGTTTCTAATTCTATTTTATACTATTATTAAATACGTTGTATGTGTCGCTAACTATCCATGTATCTTTCTTACTAGTTTTGATGTATTATTTCCAATAGATAATATTTATATATATACCTTGCTAGATGTATTATTTAAAAGGCTGATGCTTTATCAATGCTCTTGTAAATTAATTTACCTTATTTAGTAAATATTTAGTAAATACCTTATTCTTTCCCATTTTTAATATTTTCCATTTACTGATCAATTATGAATTAATCTTATATATATTGTATCACTGGGCAAATATTATGTCAATATATTTTACTTTAGCATCCCTTGCGTAATTTTTATAATTTTTATAATTTTATCATTATTGCAAAACTAATCCTAATTAATAATTTATTTTATTTTATTATATATATTTTTTAATTTTTTAAAATTTTATTTCTAACCGTAATAGATAATTGAAAAATTTATAAATTAATTTTTTTAACTACAAAATAAGCTGATTAATTTAAAAATAATGTAATTAATTCATTTTTAGTTCCTAAAAACCATTTTTTAAATTACAATTGTACTTAATAAAAAATTATTTAAGTTGAAACAAAGAAAGTAGTATTTACGGCAAGAGAAGCCCAACTTAACAAAATTATTAAATCATATTATTACCAATTAGCTAAACCCCTGTAAAGCTTGAAAAGTTCACCAACTGTGAATCCTACCGGTTGTTACAGTAGTTGAATCGAAAACATTTCCAGCCTTTTTTTTTACTTCGGGATTCTCATTATTCTTCAACGCTTGACCAACCAATCATCCATAGTTCTTATCTATACACATACAATATATAAGATATATATATATATATAAGACTATCGTAAAAGACGAAATTCTATTTTTACAGAAACTTTTTATTTTTTATAAAATTCACAATAAAAATGAATTTTTATTAGAAATCAACTATTTATCGAATCTATTATAAAGATTTTTATAAATACATGCATAAAAGCCTAATGAAAAATAAATTAAATTTTATCTTTTTATTCATCAATACAAGCAAACAAAATATAATCATTTAATTAAGAAGACAAGCAACTTAAATTTTTGCACATTTTAAAATACATTATTGTAAATGTATACAAAAAATAATTAAACAAAACAAATATTATGAAAAAGTAATTTTAATTTATCAATTTTTATGAACATATTAAATTTATTTATTTTGTAACTATTATTAAAATTGTATTGAAATTTTATGAAAAAATATACCAACCTTTTATTGACATCATATCTTAACGAACTAATCGAAAATAATTAATAATTACTCGACTTGAATTATGCTATTATCATTACGTTGTATTTTATTTTATGATAATAGACATAAAAATTTTTCTAAAACTCCACAACAAATATATATTTAATAAATATTTAATTAAAATCTTTTAAAATGAAAAAAATTTTCTTATTTTATTATATCATAAGAAGTTGTATACAATATGTTTATTGATAATTATTTAAATTCTTAACTAAAATTTAATTAAAAATGTCCTCTGCAACAATAATGAAACCAGAAACTTTGTTCGACGACGAGTTTCTGCAGTATCAGATGAAACATATGATAATTTTTAATGATTGTTTTCGTAAATATCAGCTTTAATTGTAAAAAAAAATTATCTTAAATATTTATCTTAAACATTTTTGATTTTATAAATTATTCAACTAGAAAGTGATATTTTACTCAAATCAATAGAGTATAATAATTCAAGCTACAATTAAAAAATATAATAATTAATTGAAATTGATAATTATAGTTGTCGAGTATAATTTTTCTTAAAAATAGGTATTAATTATAAAAAATTCAAGTGTTTTTTAATACTAGCGATTGATAATATTTAATTTATATTAAAAAACTATTACAAATATTATTACTATTTAAAAATTAAATAAAAATGTACAATTTTCTATTTTAAAGATATTATAATCTATTTCTAAAATGACGCATAAAATAAAATATTTGAATATTATAAATTTTTCAATTTTTATTATATCATAAACACGTTTATGATAAAAATGATAGAATTAGCATAAAACAATTATTTTTCTTCATATCGGTAGTAGAGCATAAGTACTGATTATATTATTGAATTCATCGTTAATTCAAATTTATCTATGTGAAAACAAATTCTATTCTGTAAATTTATCTTCAAATTATTTTCAAGATCTCGGATTTTTCATGTATAAAATTTTTTTATGTTTTATTTTCAATAAATTATGAAATTTCTTCATAAAATATAATTCGAAAATCTGTAGAGGCATTTTAAAAATACAAAATAACTTGGGCTTATCAAGTTCGATATCTGAGAAAATTCCCGAATCCTTAATTTTGGTGAAATTTGCGATTATTGTTTTGATTTTGAGAAATCTTTCGTCTATGTTGAAAAGAATAAGTGCATATTGTATTTTAAAGGTCATTATTACAATGTACATAAAGTATAATGGACCGTAGTTTATCGGCCCCTTGTGTTTGAATACTTGCATGTTCTTGGAATTATAGAATTGAGAAGACAATCTAATACAGATAATATAATTAAATACATAAACGTAGAGATGACTACAATAATTGATAGTGCGTGCAGATTTTTCGAAGCTACAACTTTCAATTGCTCGTTTATCTCAAAATAAAAAGATAATAATAGTTACAATATACGAGTCTGTAGAACAATTTACTTTAATTTATAGTAATAGTTACAAACGTTTCCAATTAAATTCTTTTATATATATTATTTTGTAACAACGTTAATCCTTTTATAAATTATAAATTATATAAATTATAAATTTATAAAAATATAAATTCTAGAAAAAGAGTTTAGAAAATTTATATTGTTGAGCTTTAACAAATGTATAGGTTTTTGTAGAGTTTTTAAAATATATTTTAATAAGCAATAAATAAAAATGCCTAACATTTCTTCTTTATATTTGTTAGACATGTTAACATTTAAAACCTCATGGGTACAGGTTCTTTCTGTTCATCGTTATACATAAATATTATAATCTTCTACTTTAATTATTATCTTCACTGCAATTCTGTGTAATAATCAAAATTTTATAATATAATAGTTTACATTTATTAAATTTTACGGTTAAATTAAAACTTTTAAAAAGAAAAAAATTTTCTTTGTCCAATTCGATCTTTGAATATTTTGTATATTAATTGTTAATTTAATTTCAATGTTCGTATATTAAGTAAGTTATTAAAAATTATAGTTTAGTACATTCATTTTTAATTCTTACAAATTATTAAAATTCTTAAATATTCAATGACAATGATCTTTGTTTTAGAACTTATATTTTACTATATTTGTTTAGAATATTTTTGTTTGGAAGTTGATACTATTTTGCGCATCAAAATGTTTTCAATATAGTACAATTCTATTTATTCAATATTACAATTATTATAAGTTCGTATAAGCACAGTATTATATTGTAATTGAAGAGACTCTGTTTAACTTTTCTTTAAAAACACCATGCTTGTAGCAAGTAATATGATTATTATTTTAATAATAGTAGTATATATCCTTTTAAACAAACGTTTACAGATTTTTATACGAAATTTTCATTTGAAAATATAGAAAATTTCATAATTCAAATTTTTATTTTTTCATGTAATTATGAATTTTTCTTTTATTATTTTCTTAATTTATTATTTAATAATAAGAATCAAATCATTTAAAGCTATTTATTTATTTATTTATTTCATAATTGATAATGATATTACTAGAAATTTTGGCGAATTAATTTAACAATATTTATTTACTTTATTTTATAAAGTTATACAATAAACTAACATATTCAATTCCAAATTGAATGCGCGCACTAAAGTCGAATTAATAAACAAATGGTTTAAAGTTGAAAGAATAAATTATAACATGTACTTTATAATTGTATAAAATAGAAATATACTCTTCAAATTGATTGATTTTTGATGTTTATATATTTTTATATTTTCGTTAATCATTATTTGGTGAAGGGCATTGAATTGGGAATACTTAATTCATTAATAAGAATTTTAATAGTAACAATTTTACCTATATAATTTGATTTAAAGTCTTTTTAACGTTTTTCCATGGAAACGGTGAACCGATGATCACGACAATTGTGACGCTCGTCACTGCCAGGACGTTGCTGCAAATTTTTTAAAATTAAATTATTTATATGAATATTTTAAAATTAAATTATTTATATGAATATTTTAAAATTAAATTATTTATATTAATATTTTAAAATTAAAAAACAAAAATTACTGTTACCGTCGTCTCCGACACAGCCGTGTGTTGTTTTCCCAGCCATAGCGTGCAAGTCTCGATACAATAATCAGCATAGTGGTCCAGCACACTTTAATAACATGCAGAATCTTTGTTAAAAAAAATAAAATTGCTTCAGGCATCAGGAATTTTCATTTATACAACTTATTTATAGGTACATAATTGCGTAAATTGTAATAACTTTTAAAAGCAAATGCATACTTTCTTTTGTTCCTAGAATATAGCTCTGATCTTTTACTATTCATATATAATACAATTTTTTTATTTTAAATAATTATTGTGCAACTATTTAATGCGAAGTCTTATTTTATGTAAATATTGTTACCGAAA
>JAPYYT010004032.1:0-14773 GCA_030522565.1 Ceratosolen corneri | reverse complement strand
TTTAAAAGTAATATGAAAAGCCTCCATATTTGATGAAGTATATATTTACAATATAAATGAAAACCATTAATATAATCAGAGAGAATTACTACGCTGGAATCAAACGAATGAAAAAAAAATTCATAAGTAAAGAAGCTAACTTTTATTTATTAACAATCGTTTAATCCCAACTAGAATCTAAATCGATATTATATTAACTCCTCTACATATAATTATAAATGTATATATTTTCATTTATTCGAACGACTCAGATAGAAAAATAGAATAATAAATTAAGACTAATTTTTATATTCGTCAATAATAGTCAGTTTTTAATATTTCTCATATTTAATCACACTAAATAATGGTAGTTAATTTGAATTATATATAAGTACTAGCTGTTATTATATGAAAAATTATTAAAAATGTATCTATCATAATAAATTACTATAATTTAAATTACTTCAAAGCAATTTATTTTTATTTGCTGGATTTACAACTTTTACCGTTTAATTTAAAAAATACCTTTGAATAAATCTGATCTCCAGATATTACATACGATTGTTATCATCTAATTTATTAAATATTTTATTTTATCTGTTCTTCCTCATATATTTGTTATATTATTATTTATTTAAAAAAAAAATAAAACATTTCTTGATTGATTATCTATTACCCATATATTTATTATTTTATTGTAGCATGCTATAATAATTTGATTGTACGTAATCAATTTAGTTTTAAATAATAATCTTTAGATCAAGAATTATTTTTTATTGTAATTATCAGTTTTTATATATAACTTTAGAAGTAATATATCAAGAAATTAAAAACAATAGAATTAATAGAATTTAGTTATTGCTTATGCCTGATTAAAACATCATCGATTAATTTATAAACAAAATATAATTGTTAAAGATGATTATCGAAAAGTTAATATTATGATTTGCTTTCTCAATTAGCAATCTTGCGTAGCCAAATGGTAAATATAGATTGAAACGTAAATATATATAATATACGATTTATATTATAATTTGTAATGTTGAACAATTAAAAAATGTTATATAAATATATTCAGTTATTCAATATCATGTATAATTAAATTATTTTAAATAACATATTAATAATGTTTATTAAAATATTTAAAATTTATTAAATTTATTGTATAACTAACAAATGTTTTTTTTTTTAATCAGTTTAATAATACAATAATTAATCATTTACTGAATCAAATTTTATAAAATGTAAATGCTTTTATACCGTTGACTTTGAATAGCATTTTTTTTCTAAATAAACTAAATAAACAAAAATAAAATTGTTAAATGTTTTAATTATTATAGATCATGTTAATAATTTTAATAAATAATTTTTTTATTTCAAGATTATCTATAAACTTGATCTATCTATATCTATCTATATATGATCAACTATAATCTATCCTATCGATAAAATCAGATTTTAATTAAATAAAAATGATTTATGTTAATCGAAACACTTCAAAGCCATAATTTTTTTCTTTCAAATTCCGTGATTCCGATTCTTTATGATTCGAATTGTTGAATCCTATGGACCCATATTTTATTTTATATAAATTCCAGAATTTCACGTTTCTTATTGTATTTAAACATTTTAAATATGCTTAAGAAATCTGAAAATGAAACTTATATGAATTTTATTACAGTATTTAACGATAAAATTTTTAACTGACAGCGAAAAACTTTGTCCTTACTATTGAATATTTGTTTATAATTTGTAATGAGTTAGATTAATTTATTTACGAATACAGTTGAGTTTAATGATAGTAAATATAATATTATATAATTAGTAATTAATTTTATTTTTAAATAATTCGGTTGGACTCATTCATTTTTACATTTGCGTACAGGCATACTTTTTTCATTAAAAAAAATGCCTGATCTGATAGATTTTGAAAGTCCAGATACAAAAAATATTAAGTTCTCATTACCATCGCCTCTTATACCAGCACCAGAAAATTTAAGAAATGATGGACTCAATTCAAATGAGGCTGGCCCTCATAATGGTGAATCTGAAAAATGCAGAAGTACAGAAAACAATCCATTTGATATTGTGATGAAAAAAATAATAGATTATGAAAGAAACAAAGAAGATCCATTTGAGACAGTAATTGAGAGAGCAAATGAATGTAATGTTAAGATGCCTGAGTTACAGGATAACTTTAGTTCTCAATATGCTAAATATTTAGACATTGAGAAAATGAACAATGGTTTAAAAGAGACTGATATTAATGTAGATATATCATTACTAAAAGGAGAAAATGACATGAGTATTATTACAGACTTAAACAATACCAATCTTATTAGCGATAGTATTGATGAAAACCAAGTTGTATCAGCATTGAGCTGTGAGAATAATATACCTAATATATATATTTCACCACCAAAGTGTAATAAGAATTTACCACTTTTAAACAATTCATCGATGAATGATTTTTTAATAGATCATAATATTAATGTAACGGAAGAAATAAAAAATCTACCTACTGATTTTAGTACTTGTCTCAAATCTGTGTCACAAAATAAAAATCTATTGCGTGTACAAAATAAACGATCCATGTCTCTGTCAGATACATTGAAAAGTAACATTTTTGGAGAAGACTATTTATTGAATAGTGCTCATTCTAGTATATTTGAAGATCCATTTAATAAAGCATTTCGACGAAATAGTTTAAGAAGCACTGTGAGCTATAATTCTAGCTATTTAAGTAATCAATTTGACTTATCAATAACCAAACAGAATTTAGAGAGACAAATTAGTAACAGTTCAGCTTTTTCTGGATTATCAAATATTTCTGTTATTCCTACAGATCCTGTTCTGAAAATAAAACATAATAGATTTTGTAGCGAAAGTTCTATTTTTTCTGGTATTTCAAATTTGTCAACAATTTCTACAAATAATTTTATTTCTTCATCCGATTCATCGGTATTTTCAAATGATACTTTAAATAAAGGATTTATTAATAACAAAATTCAACTAACAAATTCAACAACAGATCACAGTCCAATAAATTCATATGATAAATCTGATTCAATAAAGAAATTTTTTGAAATAAAAACAAAAATATCAACCAAAGAAATAGAAAAATCAAACATCCAAGATAATAAAGAACAATTTCAAATAAATCATTCTTGTACGAAATATAATAATTCACAAATAGAAAACAAACAAAATTCTGATGAAAAACTTATAGATATTGATAGCAGTTTTAATTCTGTATTTAATGTAAGATATTTAATATGATTTATCTATTTAATAGAAATAGTAAACAAAATAACTGTATTAACATTTATATTTAATAACCATGATCGTTTAATGACTATTAAAAATTAATTCTTTTAGTAATTAATATTATTCAAATTTAATAATTTTTATTAAAGAATTTTTTATTTTAAACGTTTGGGTTTAACAGAAAATAATTCAGTTTACTATGTAGCTTTTGATTTTAATTTTATAAAGTTTCCAAAAATTTTCAAATGTTTTCTTAAATGAAAGATAACCATTGAGTTTTTAAAAAATTCACAGTTTGAACAATAATAAATTATTCAATCTTATAGGATGAAACTGAGGTCAATGACATAATTTTAAATGAAGCAAGATTACTTGCAGAAACTTTTGAAAAAATGGCATCAAGCAAAGAATCAACCTGTGAGTATAGTTGACTTACATATTTAATAACTTGCATAATAACCAAATTAATCATATTATTTTAGCAATTGCTGAAGATGATTTGCTTTCAAAAATTAAATTAAACTTTGATTATTTACCTAAATCTGATGACGAAACTGTAGATAATTTAATTGATTTACCTGCTTCACCTTTAAAGAATACATTATTACCTAAAGTAGATGTATGTACAGAAACACATGTTGAAGCAAATATAATTTCTTTAAAAGATAACATAAAAGCATTAGAAAATGAATTTATTGAGAAAAAGAGTTTTAATAAAAAAGCTACAACAGCTACACTGTTATTAGATCTTGAAAAATTAATTAAAGAGGAAAATAATCCAGATGCATACAGAGTTTTAAATGATTTGCAGAAATTGTTGGGTATTGAATATGATAATAATACTGAGATTTTACAATTATGCTTACAAAATACTGAAAATTCTTCCCACGATAAAAATATCGATGAATCACATTTTCATAAAAATACAGATAATAGTAATTATGAGTTGAATACATCTAAACAAAATATATTTGGTGATAGGGAGAATGGCTCTTATAATTCAAAAGAAAATTTAGAGAACAAACAGAATAATATAAATATCAGTAATTTAAAATTAAATATTGTAAATGAATTAAAAGAAAAGACGACAGATAATAAAAATAAAATAAATGAGTTTCAGCATATAAAAAGAGTCAAAGATAGAAAGAAAGAAAAAAGAAAAGAAAACGATGGCGAAAATCTTACCGAAATTCTTATAACTTCCTTGAATCAAATTATTAATGAAAAGAATGAAAACTCTGCAGTAGATATTTTACGAAGTTTAGGTACAGCACTCAGTACAGCTAAGGAATTACAAACAAAAAAGAACGATAAACAAAATTCTGATTTGAAAAAAATTAAAAAATATGTACCAATCAAGTTACATCGTTTATCAAATTCATTTGATCAATCATCAAATTCAATGAATATCAATACAAAGGTAAAAAATTAATATTGGTAAAGTTCATTTTTAATAAAATTTTAACTGCAATAATTGAAGAAAATATATAAAAATATATTTTAGAATCAGTCTTTTAAAGTTTTATCATCTCAAAAAAGTATGTCAACAAATCAAACATACAAAAACAGTAATTTACTAGATTTTTCATTTACTAAGGATAAAAGAAGATCTGATTTATTAAATTTAAAGAAACGCTTTTCAAGCGATCCAGGATTTAAGAATCCTGTTATAGAAAAAAATGGAAATGAAGGGACAGTAGAGCAACGATTTAATTTTAAAACAAGTATTAATTTATAAAAAATGTTTAATATAAAAAGATAATTTTTATATATTAATTTTGAAGTTTTGATATTTTGAAGGTGGAACAACGGTTAAACAATTTAAAACAAAATTCAAGAAAAAATTTAATTCTGATATAGTTACAAAAAAAGGACCTCTCAAAGCTGTTCTTTCTTTAGATAACATGGAGAAACGAGGTAAAGATGTAAAAAACTGTATTTATTACTTATTAATTTAATTATTTATATCTCAAAAATAAATTATTTTTGCAGAATCAATTAATCAAAAAATATTCTTGCATAACGTTACTCCTCCAAAACCAGATGACTTTGTTCCTACTTCAAATATTGTTAGTAGCACGCCAAATACGAGTGAAGTTAATAAGAATTGTAAGTCAGAACCAACAGCTTCTTCAACGCCTAATGTAGAAGGTCTGAAAGTACAACGAACCAATGTTCAAAAATCACCAAATTTAAAGAGCACGATAATACGTAATGTATCTTCTGTTTTGCTGAATTCTAATATGAAAGAGCACGTTGGAATTTCAGTGAATTGCAATAAAAAGTAATCAATAATTTATATTATTATAATTTTTTTTTAATAATGCCTGAAAATTAAACATGTGTATTTATATTTTATAACTTTATCTTAAAACCTTTTGAAATTATTATGCATTAAAATTTAAAATGTATTAAAAAATACAGTACTAGTTAAAACAAAATAGTAAATAGCATTAACCGAAGAGTATCTTAGTTTAAATTATTTATTAATTTACATAAAATATTTACTGTAAATCTAATATCATATAAAATTAACGAATATACTATTAGAAATATGTTTTATTTAAATACAAAATGTTCATTTATTATTCATAGATGGTACAATATTAAATATTGTATCTAATTATAGTTAAATATGTATTTTTTTAAGTACAAAAATAATAATAAATTGTGTAATATTAGAAAAAGATCGCACATTTCTTTTATGAATTTTTTATTAAAAATTCATAGAATATTCAAATATATTTTCTTTTTAAATATATTCTCGTTTTTATAAAAATGTAATTTTCATTCATTACAGAATGCAACGAACTTTGTCACCTCAAAAAAGGTCATTCACTCCTAAAAAAACTTTTGAGAGTAGTCTTGAATCTAGATTGCCAAGATATTCTCCCCGTCCTATTCGGGTGCGAAACTATTCTTTTGATGATTTGAAGACAGCCAAATCGCTACAAGCTATGAGTAATGTATCAAAATTTTCATCCGAAAAGAAACCTAATCGGCCTATTATCTTAAGTCCTTTAACAAACTATAATAAATTTATGCATAGGGAAAAATCCGTAAGTTTTATCGTTAATATTAATAATTTGTAAATTGGTTTTATATCTAAAAGTATTTTTATGTCAATCACTATACAGGTAACAAGATTGGGAAAACCCAGTAATATCCAATCAGACTCTGAAAAAGAAAACTATGGTTGATTGCATGTAAAGCGTTATAATTAAATTGGTAATCAACATTAGAAGACAAATTTCTTTTCTGTACTAGAATTTTATGTAAGTCTTTTTTTTAATAAATTCATTTTAATACAACTCAATATTTACAAATAAAAAATATATTTTCTACACTCATGCGCGTGCACGATATATTTACAATTTGAAATTGAGTTAAATAATTATATATTATAAGTTCTAGATATACCAAAATGGAAAAAAATATTTAAATTATTGATATAATTTAAATTCTTATATTAATTAAAAATATATTTTCAATGTATATATTATATATATATTATATTTCAATAATTAGCGTTGTAAAAAGATTATATTAAAGTAGTTTAGAAAAAATTAAGATAGAATTTTTGAACTATTTAATTTTATAAAGCAAATTAATTATTTGTTTTGTCTATTCTAATAATTCCAATTCTATGGATTTAATGTTCATTTTTTTAATTTTTGTAATTGTAATTTTTATAAAGAATATTTGTTTGCTTGAACAAAAATGATTAAGCTTTTTTATTTCTAAAGTTATTAAATAAAATATGTTATAAAATTATGTCCTAAAGAAACAAATATAAAATAGTCAAAATGAAATTGTATGTACTGTTTCTGGTAACCATTAGAGTTAATGTGCACTTTTTGTAAATTTTATTAAAATGACTAATTTTTTTAATAGCTCATATTCGTATGTAGATATACTCGTATATATATTTATATTTTGTTCAGTTTGAAAATCAACTGAATCGAAATTCGTCAAGGAACATTGCTACAAATTAAGGAGGTACAAAAAGTTGATATTACTAAGAATAGAGAAAGGAGCGATAAAAAAGACAAGCTTTTAAATAAATATATTGAAATATTCGTTATTATTCTTACTTTACTTCCGAGACCACCGACGATATTTATAAAATAATTATTCACATATATAGGAAGACTATATATAAAATATATAGAATATAGAAAATTTGGGAATATTTTTTATAATAATATATAGAAAATTTAGGATATAAAGTAAGGTAATTCAGGATAGTCTATAGTCATTTTTAAGAATTCAAGAGAAAACAAACAAATGCTATGAAGGAAATATTATATTTATAAAATGTATGAGGAATTACTTCAATAAAAATTCTAAAGATATTAAAGTTTCTAATTATAAGATTCAAATAGTTTGTTGATTAATATGAAAATAATTATAAAAATGATTAACTAAAAATTACAGTGATTTATTAAAATATTTTATATAAAATATACGTTTTATTAATGATAAATTAATTTACTTAAATCGTTAAACCATATTTCTTAAATAAGTAAAAATCCATATATCTTTATATAATTTATGCAAATAATTTAGTGCCTAAATGAAAAACCATTTGATTTTAATTTTATTAAAGCTATTATAATTACTTGTAAAATTGATAAATTTAATACTTTGTTACATATTTTTGTTGAAGAAGTTTCATGTTTATAATTTTTATTGTCATGCAAAACTTTTCTGGTTTCGCATATGAAATATTAGTTTTATTTGAAATTATCACAATCTAATATAATTTATGCTACAATTTCTAAAATGTTTATAGCATAATATTTAAAAATAATGATTAATTAAAAAGTTTTTAAATTTGGCACCGTGAAAAGCAATGAAAATTTTTTAATAAAAACAATGGCTATCTCATTTATAGTATTTTCAAATCGAAATTATAATTCATTGCAAAGTATTTACTTTTAGTGTATTCATAAGAAATTTCAAAAGCAATACTGTAATATATAATTGCAAACAATAGATTTTTCTTTTTTTTTTTTTTTTTTTTGGTACGCAAAATTAAATTCAAAAGGTACATTTTATTATACAATTTCAAGACTCTTTCATGCTGGTGCTACATATAAATATATTTCAAATTGATATTTGATTAAAATTTTTTAAAACTTATTGAATGTATGCATTTTTAAAAAATTATTTAAAGTAAATCATTTAACGAAAAATTTGTAATAATTTTTGTCTATGAAACGTGGGAACCCTGATATATGTGGTACCATATCACACTGTCAGTGTCGGCAGTTGTAATAGCGTTGAATTTGAGAGAAGAATAATTTTCCGAATCATGAAGATAATCATCTGTCGTTTATTTTATGATTCGATTAGCAATAAACGTTTATTATAATTCTGTAATATTAATTAGTTTCAATTTAAAATTTGAGCAATGTACGATGTTGCGTACAATTATATTGGTGAGAGTGGATGGCGTTTTGTCAGAAGTCTAAAAAGCCGAAGCACTCTGACCTCCTTTTTATCTTTACAGCTGACTTTAAGTATGTCCATCTTCGGTGCTTGTATATTCATTAGGTTGCCCTAGAGTTCCTTTAATAAATATTTTGATTCGTTACTTTTTCATAAGTTTTTTAATAATAGCCCCGAGAGTTTTACCGTCCGCCAAATTTCATTGTTGCTGTTAATCATTTGTCTGTTCGTAAAGTAATGTAAAATTGTATTATTTAGAAGTCAACCATAAATTTTATTGCCAGCAAAATTTAAGCATGAATAATTATGCACTGAAAAACAGAGAGCTAAAAAAGTACTAAGTACTAATTAATCTAAACTTCTCATTTTTTATTTATTTAAGCATTAAACTTGTCACATGTTATATATAATAAATATATAATAAATATAAATAAATATACATAAAATAAATATACATAAATAAATACGTATAAATATCATATTTAAAATTATATGCTCTATGTATACTGTACGTAATTATATATTATGCAAAGTATAATTTTTGCGTCACAAAAGAAGTCAGAAATTTTGTTGTAAAATATTTATCTGTTATTTTCTTCTTCAAATATTTGCTGTTTATTTAGGTAGTAATATTCTTCCGATTACTGTTTTTTTTTTTTTTTTATAAACATCTATTAATTCTATTTTCTGAGTAGCAATATTGGAACTGTTTTTAGATTTAAATTTCAACTCAAAACATTTATGTTATTTTAATTAATTGTAATTCAAGCGAATGATAATAATTCTTCTTAATAGTAATCAATTCTTAAGAGTAACACTTCTGTAATATAACCACAAAGTATATTATTACTTTGATTTTGTTATATCTTAGAATAATTATCATTTTTAATTTTCAATAATTTTTAAATAAGGTTATTTGATTAATTTATGAAAAATTAAAATATTCGTGTTTAAAAAAATCTAAATTCAAATAAATTATAATAATTATTATATTATTAAACTTAATACCAAATGTTATGAGCAATTATTATTTGATGATTTAAAGTTTAAAGTACAAGTATGTAGCTGATTACAAAAAATAGGCATAGAAGTATAAAGAAATTTTCAGATAATTTTTAAGTTTTATAATTCGGACATCGACAGTTACAATTTATTATTTCTGATAAATAATTACTATTTAAAGTATTTTCATTTTAAAATTAACAAGAAAGTTATTGCATCTTCTTTAAAAATTCTCTCTCTCTCTCTCCCAATGTCTAGGATAATATGAAGTTTACTTAAAGTGTTAATTTTATAGAAATGTTATCACTTGCAAATACATTGGCCAATTAATAATTATTTAATTTTCTGTATAAATGTCACGTAGATATTCTATTTAATCTATTTGGATTAATCCTGCGTGATATTGAATATTATTCTATTTTAATATGTACGTAAAATAATTGAGTAATAACATAGTTACATTTTTAAATTAATATATATAATGTGAAAGATTTTTATTGTGAACTTTAGATATAAACATGAATAGTTTCTAAAATCATTAATTATAAAATTACTGTCAATTGAAACTATTGTTTTTCCATATAACTGTTGTTTGAAAGCTTGAGCAGAACAGAAGTATAAAATAGTAACTTGTCTAATTCCATGAAGCTGATAAATGAATGCATTAAAAATAACAATAATATGCTTATTATGAAATTACAAAAAAAAAAAAAATAAACTTAAATACTTTACGTTATGTGCTCTGCAATACTGCAAATTTTTTTATTATAAAAATAAACTTAATTAAAACATGATGTTTTTTCATAAATTTTTTCAGCAATCTAAGCGGTAATATTTATTTCAATCGCAGAAACGATTGCAGTATTTAAATATTATAATTTATAATTTACAATATTAAAGTTTAATAAATGCAAGCGTTTAATATTATAATGATGGTTTTATAAATTAATATAAGTAACGTAGTAATGTAAAATTGAACGTAGCTTTAAAAGATATGTGATTTATATTTCAGTATGATCTTTTCTAGTAGTTTTATAAAATATAATCATTTCAGAAGAATTAAACTAATAACTGATCTATTAAACCAAGCCCGAATATTTGGCAAAGTTTGTATAAGTACTTATAAATATGTTTTATATTAATGATTGCTCGACCTTATGAAGCTGTACTAATCTTTAGTTATTGTTTAACGTTAATTTTAATGACCATTACAATTCAACAAATAACAAAATATTAAAGTGCTGTACTTCAATTTGAAATTGATTGATATATTTCAATGATATGTGTCGACTTGCGAAATTTGCGGTTAAAAATTTAGGAAATTGATTATATAAATCTTCAATCTAATTGATTATAAAATTAATATTTTTTATGCACAATAACATTAACGATTCCTTTTTGTTGGGGTTTGATTGTGAGTCAATTTATATTTTATTATTCAAATGTCAGTATTACTATCTGTTTTAATATTTTCGAGCCTAAAATTTTGGTTTCTGTTTTTGGAAAGGAAAATATTTTGGATTAATTAATAAAATCTCATTGACATAAAACAAATCCATAAATCATCCATCAGTTTAAATTTATACTAGTAATTATAAAAATTATCAAGTAAAATATGTAATAATAAATTACGCGTTCTTAATCTATTGATAATGAATATAAATCTATTAGTTATAATTAGTTAATTTAAAAATTGCTATAAACAGAATATTGATTTTAATTATTTCTGAATTTGATGGTAAGTTAACTACATAATTTTAAATGAAATTTAATTCGAATTATTTTAACGAAAGCATTACATTTATGAAAATAAATAATTTAATCAATGATTAGTATATAATTGCATATCAAAATATAAGTTAGTATTCTTTTGTTTAATTAAAAATTGATTTTTAAATTATTGGATACATTTGTTCGAAAATACCTACAAATATTGTTAAAAAAAGATTATGCAGCGTAGATCATTTAAATCTTCGGAATTCAATATAACTGTATGCATAGCAGTTCATTATTATTATTATTATTATTATTATTATTCATACATTAATACATTAATATATAGCGTAGTGTGTATAATAGATCATTTGCCAAATTTTTCAGTAAATTGGTTTTACTATGTTGGACGTATTTATTATCGAACAACCAATTATTCGGATTCTTTATAATCAAATTGACAAACAAATGTATAATAATCTTCCTTTCATTAAATCAAAGTATTGCGCGTGAAATTCATGTGAAAGTTCATGTAAAACGCTCTGCCTTGTACATTGTTCAATATTAAGGTACAGAACAGTTGTGTAATATAATATTACGGTCCGTTAAGAATAAAATAAACGCTGATGGATCGCTTAATAAAAGTGTTGTACATTTGCAGGCAACCAAATGGTTTTCAGAATTTTAACAACTAGGAACAGTAGCGACGACATTAGGTCCGAATTCCGGCCGACATTCGCACTTGAGTTTCTTACGCGCTCGGTACGTGAGCCGTTTCTTACGCTTTCTTACGCGCGTGCGTCAGAAAGCTCGGGCCCGCGTCATTCCTCCATTATAGACTTCGACTTGCAAGTGTCTCCGCGACAAGCGAGCTTTGGCCGTAGTGTTGACGTCGGGGGCGCGAATCAATTCGACTGCGAGGATAAAGCCTTATAGAACCTTTATTGCGGCCCGTGCACGCCCGCGTACGTATATGCGTGTACATGCACGCACGCGCATCAAGCACGTGCGAGAGCGAGCGAGAGGGCGTCCGTCGGCCGGGGCGAGGACGAGCGGTCGAAGCGGAGCGTTTCACAATCCATCTCCGTCGGCGAGCTCTCGGGAGTCGAGCAGTGCGCTGTGGTAGCAGTCGATGCGCTGTCTTTCCCCGGGCAGAGTTACGTTCAGTTTCGCGCCGGACGCCGTAGCGTCCGGTCATTGCGATTAACTATCGGTTCGTGCCGCCGTGCATTCCGCGAAGGAGCCGCTACAAGAGCGCACGAGGTAATAGAGGCGAGCGAGATTCAAGAGTTAAGAGGCAATCGCTGGGTGTGTAATCGACGTGCGAACGCGAACGATCGAGCGCGCGTATTTCTCCGGAGTCCGGGAGGATACCGAGGAGGAAAAAGGGAAGAGAATCCATACGGAGTCTCGCTGATCCTTTTCCTGCATTTTTACATGGCTGAATCATAATCTGCGTCCACGTCTTGTGTACCAAGAGCAAGCGAGCAAAAGCAAGAGTGAGAAGTGTGTGCGTGCGTGCGTGCGTGCGTGCGTGCATACGTGCGTGCGTGCGTGCATGCGTGCGTGCGTGTGTGAGGGAGAGGCGAGAGAAGGAGAGAGCGAGAGAAAGACAGTGGGAGAGAGTGAGGAAGCGAGGTAGCGCGCGCGCTTAAAAAGCCGCGCCCGCCGGTGCCGCCGCCGCCACCGCCACCGCCACCGCCACCGCCACCGCCACCGCCGCCGCCGCTGTCGTCGACGTCGTTTCGTCGTCTCGTCATCGTTGCTACTCCTACTGTCTAGTTGAGCGGCGCGCGCTAGCGAAGCGTGCGGCCGTTCACGTTCGATTTTTCCCCAACTGAGCGAGAGAGGAGGAGCTACTCAAGGAGGACGACAACGGCACTTGCAGCGAGTGCAACACAAGGTAGACGCAGACCGGGTACACGAGAAAATGGGGGCCGAGAGTCGTGCGTGTGAAACATTGCGCGTATCGTCCTCGACCTCGGCTCGTTTTTTCTCCTTGCTTTTTCGCTCGTTTTTCGTCGAAACGTCAAAGTGTAGGCATACGTCGGGCAAGCAAGCGGCACGGGACGAGAGAGATAGAGTTAAATTGAGTTGAGTGAATGAGCGAGGGAGCGAATAGTGATCTGCAACATAGCGCTTTTCTGCATTCGTAATTACATATAGGCGTACGGCAACTGTGGCGGGCTTATCGACATTTTCTTCCTTTTTCGAGATTTTCACGCGTCGCGCCGCATTTTTCGGAGTCGCTGGGCTACAACGCGTCGTCAAGGCCCTCGCCTCGCCTCGCCTCACCAGCCTTCTTCCCTCAGTCTGCGCAACGAGCCTTTGCCTTTTTCTTCTCACGCGCAGTCCCGGCCCTGGCGGCAGCTTCTGCGTACCTCTGCTTCTCTCTTTCTCTCCTCCTCTCACTCACTCTCTCTCTCTCTCTCTCTCTCTCTCTCTCTCTCTCTCTCTCTGTCTCTCTGTTGCGCTCCCTTTTGCGCCGGACGGCTGCTGCGTCGCGCGCGCGCTTCCCCGGTCTGGAATTAATTGCGTTGCGCCTCACAAGTCGCAGTAATCCGCAACCGCAGTCGCTTGGCTGAAGTGTGTGCGCGTGTTCACTGGGAACAGTTGTAATCTGAGGACAAGAGCCGAGTACTTCCAAATGCAATGTGCTGCAAGATTGTTCGGTATAAGAACATTTCTCATGCAGGTTGAAGGCCCAAGGCTAGCATTCGGGACGTGACTCCCACAGGCGGCAACTTATCTTAGCGCTTCCTATGGTCCGAGCGTCGAATAATTGATAAGTGTCGTGGTCGTGGTCGTCGTAGGTGCCGTCGTTACCGTCGTTGCCACAGTTGTACCGGACTCGAAATTCTGTCCGACTAAGGTTTAGAATGTTAATCCGGTGGCAAGGATTCGACGCTATTCCGAGTAGTCTATGAAGAACGGGGCGCGCACGGAGTAAGGTTACAGATGCTTGTGGTCGTGATAGCCGATTTCGCAGTGGCTTGTTTCTAAAATGCAGGGGTGTTCCTCGACTGTATGCGAAATGTTTCTCCATGTCGCATACCTATAGGGAGCTAGAGCCGCAACAGAATATTGTTTAATATTTTAACGTATCTTCCTATATATGATTGGTGTCGTTCACTTAACTCTCTACACGCGAATCCCCGAGTTATGCGCCAAAGAGTCGTTGAGTTTTCGGTACTTTAAAACTCTATCCTGTGCGTGTGTATGTTGAAAACGACATAAAGGATCTTTCGTCTCGTGTTGCTGACCGATTCGGTGGCACTGCTTTTTCTCCATCGTTGCATAGCCTTATCCTGCTCCATACTTGTAACTATACACATTTGTACATCCGTCTATATATATA
>JAPYYT010004030.1:0-15597 GCA_030522565.1 Ceratosolen corneri | reverse complement strand
AAATTTATAATATAGTACAAGATAAATATCCTCAACTAATTTCTAAAATTGTTGTATCATTACTTCCAACATTTTTTTGCAATAATGCTTTTAATAGTTGATATCTTGATCGTTATTAAACAATTCGTAAATGAACAAACATAAGGGAGCAAAAAAATTGTTTAATTTGGTTTACTTAACATAATAAATAATTTACCTTTTTATAAAATGATTTACAAAGAATGCTTTAGCATTATTGTAAATACAAAATTTAGCGTAATTGCAAAATAATTACTAAACTCAATATAATTCATTTAAATATCAAGTAAAATTATGTATAGAAAGACTTATTAGTAAAAAATTTTAATACTCTAAAGAATGTTAAACTTGCCTAAGTATCTCTAATTGAAACCATTATAACGAAGAAGTGGATTTTTCTTCTTCTTTTTTTTATTTAAATTTCACGTATATCAGTTACTCTGAAAGAATGATGATACTTAAAAGAAATAAAGAAATATTAAACGTTCTTTTATTTTATATACAATATTATTATAAAAATATTCACGCTACAAACATCAATATCAATTTCTCCGAAACTGGAAGATAACTTAAACATAAGCAAGGCTAGCCAGAGGACGCACTTAAAGAATTTAATAATTTTTTACAAACGCACGGAAATTTACTCAATAACCATTGCGTAGAAGCAAATATTCATGCAAATTCGGCCGCACAACTGATAATTTTATAATTGACCGCTCTTCGTGCACCGCAAGTAACATGAAAATTTGCCAAATGTACCGACAGATGCGAAGCACATGCTTCCTCCTTTTGATGAAAATTAAAAATAATGAAGTTCGCGTATGTTCGTGCATGCAAAACCGAGCATGAATGCAAAAAGAATTGAAAAATTTTAATCCGCACCCCGCGACATATTCCAGCCGATCGCGTGAGAGAGAATATCGCGTACGAGACCACACGTGAGGCAATTTTTCGTACGAGCGGGACCCGGCCGGTGAGGTGGATGAGGAGGACGAGTAGAAGGTGGATAGGGAATGGATTGGGGGGTGGGGCGGGGTGGAGGCCCGCGCACTCATTTAACCCCCAGGCATCGTTATATAATGAAACGGCAGTTGTAAAAAGGGAGAGAGAAGAAAGAAAAGAGAACGCTCTTTGACCCAAGCCGCTTGTCTGCTTGTAGAGGCCAAATTGACCCAGAAGACGATGGTCTTACAGATGGTTTTATTGTTCTCCAAGCTTCAGGGATTCTTTATCAAGAGCCTCGTTGGCACGGGCCTCTTTCCCTGCAATCCGCCACTCGTCCCGCATGTTTACGCAAACGGTAAATATACATGGTTTCTCGACCCACAGACTCGGATATTCCTAGCCTGTTTCTGATTTTCCTTGCATTTGCTTTGGTGTAGAATGCCTTTTTTTGTTTTTCTTTTTTTTTTGGTCTTCGCTTTTTTTCCCTTTGTACTCGCGCAGTACTTTCGGAATCTCGACTTTACCTCTTGATTTATTTACCGAAGAAGAACGGGCGATAAAACTTAATTACATGTTTTTCTTTGAATGGGACGTAAATGGTTGAAAAGTTCGTTAAAAACTTATCGCACGCTCCTTTTCTTTCTTTAAGCATAATTTTTGTTCTGAACGAGCAGGACCTCCTCTCCCTATCCCAAACGGTATAAAGTAAACAAAAATAAACGACGTTTTTATCAAGTATTTTGCAAGCACATCTGTCATTATAGTTTCAAACTTTTCTATGAATCGGATTCTGATCGAAGCTGCCTTTGCTATGGAAATTCCTTAAGAGCAGCCGACGAATACAAATTAAGTAAATTAAGCACGAGGTATCGTTAATACTAGATGAATTAAAAATGGGCGGTCAGACTGTTGTTACAGCTCATGCAAGGGACAATCAATTTCATCAGCTATCGACAGCGTTTTAATCTCAATTACGTCGAGATAAGTAGGTCGCGATGCGTGCGAACCACATTTTACGACTCTTCATTTCTGTCCCAACTAGAAGTGTAACTCACGTGTAACCGGTTGTGTGCGCGTGCGACTTAATCCTGTTGTTTTCCTCCTGACAGTGACGTACGACGCTTTGATGGTTATCGAGATGCTGTTGCTCTGTTACGCAGCGAGGCTGATTTACACGGAGAACTCAGATGATCAGTTAGCTGTTGTGGAGCAGCCGATGGAAGGCAAAAGGACGACACGGGTGAACGACGGAGCTACCGACACCCTGAAGATCAGCGAGCGTAATTACAGCGACAGTTCGTCCTAAGGAGCGAAGTCGGGCTAGCTATTGTCTAGCTGAAGAAAATCTTTACTTCTTTACTTCTAGTGCTTGAAGTTCTAGTACGATTGTCGTTAATAAGGCAACGATAGCGAACGGCCATTCGTAATTAAGCCAATAATAGCTATTATTACCACTTATGTTGGACTGCATGCAGATGCGCACATTGAAAGAATTGAAGAATGTACAAAATACAGTGCAATTAATACGTAATATCTTGTATGTTTTGTTATCGTAAAGGTATTTTATATCGATAGTTATTCAATATGTGTGACGTCCGGCTTTTAATGAATTTCGATGAACTTATGCCGATAAACTCGTGCTTTTAAATACTGAACCAAATGAAATGCTTTGTTAGTTTTTATGTACACTTAAATATCGTTGGTGTTAAATAAGGCATTCTTTATACGTTAAAAGTAGCTCGAGGAAATTCAAATTATCGATAAAGATTATATTATTGATATTGATAAGGATTTTGTTCGAAAACCAATAAGAAATCCATAAATTTATCAAATGACATATTATAATTATGTTTGTAAGAAATTTTAATTAAATGCATAAATTTAATTATAAAAATAATCCGATTTCGATAATCGACTTTAACGCAATATTATAAAGATATAATAAATTTAATGGAATCTAGTAGTTAATATATCTTTTGCGATGGGAAATGATTTTTGATCAACAATAAATTTATTTTAATGAAATATATCAATAAAACTTTATATATATTTTATTACCACTTGAAGAAAAGCGTGACTTTTAAAAAACTGCTAACTTCTTAAATATATTTCTACACAATGAATTCGCATATAAAAATTTATAAACACCAATAAGGTTGAAGATAAGTGATTCAAATTCTTTTGAAAGTATATCGAAGATTGAAGGTCGGTAAAACAGATTATGCTAAGCAGCCGATTTCTTATTATTTCAATTTTTCATGACTTTCAAAGTAAACATTTGATGCAATAGATAATACGAAAAGTCATGAAAATTTGTTAAAGTTTTTTATGAATGTGTAATTTTTTGATTTCATATTATTTTAGTGATAAGTAATCTATAATTATAATGATTTTAATAATTATTATAGTGATTATAAGTACTATAATTACTTTAAAACTACTGATTTAAAAATCTTGATTCAATTTTATTAAATACAAATGTCATTATAGTTAAATTCTTTCAATAATATTTCAAAGCCGAAAAATAAAAAAATTAGAATTAAGTTTCATATGAAAATTAATTGAAACAAGTAATATAAATTTAAATAAATTATAAATGCATAAATTGTAATATAACATAGTATTATTAGTATTCAAAATAGATTATTAAATCGGTTAAGTTGTTCATACATTGTATCTAATATTTATGTGTTCAATTAACAATGAATAATTCAAATCTGTGTTGATACCACTTTGTCTAAATTATAAATTTATACTTACATGCATACGTAACCATTACCCACATAAAATTATTTTCCATATATACATACACGAATATTTATATGCCTATGTATATGCATTACTTAGATACTTAATAACAATATTGTTATATAAATATTGAAATTTCAATATATGGTATTTGCATAAACGCTCTTTTTATAATAGACACATGAGAAATTGTGTAAAATTTAAACTTTTATTCAGTAAATTTAATATTTATATATTATAACAATTATATATATTTTTTAATTGTACTGGCAAATTTTTACTCTATGTGCGTTATGTAAAACAATCATGTATTTATTAAAAACTTACTAAATGCTAAATATATTAGAAAATGTAGAAATTTACTTTTCTCATAAACTTAATATTTAAATTTTTCCATTATAATTCTTATAACTTAATTATTATATTATTTCGATTCTATAAGAAATTATTAATTTATATAACTAATTATGTAGGAAATATAAATAATTATGTTATTTTAATTCCACGATAAAATCTTATCCAATAAAGCTAATTTTTATACGGAATTAATTGTAATATATACTGTAATATATTTTAAATAAAAGAAATTTTTTTATTAGAATAAACAGAATTTAATGATAATATACATATCAAATTTTTTACTTCACTATGGGCTTATTAATTAGTATTAATTTTCTACGTAGTTCTAGTATAACATTTGTATAATAAGATGGATTGATAAAAGTTTATAATGCCAGTGAACTGTGGTGTTTTGTTTTTCAAATTGTGGAATGGGTATACTTAGTAAAAACAGAATTTAACGAAGAGTAAAAAGTTTATATTCTAATGTTAAATATATTGTAACTAATTAGTATTGTAATATTCAGTTAATATATTATATATATTTTGTTAATATATTATATATATTAATATATAAAATATATTTTGATTTATACAGTATCTAGTATAATATTATTTTTACGAATTTGAACAGCAATAGAAGTCATATTTTTAATTTTCTATAATTCTTTACAAATGCTATTGCAATAATTATTTAATATATTTTATATGATTATCAAGCAAAATATTTACTTAGAATTTAATTTAATTCTTAGAATATATTCTATTATGATTAAACCAAAATAATACATTTTATCTCATTGCTACTCAGTATAATTATATTAAGAAATATAATAAAGAAAGGTCATATATTATTATATGCATTTATACATTTTATATCGATTATATATACTTAAATTAGAATGCAATTGTCTTTTCTACATTTTTGTGAATAAAATTTTATATGCATATATTAACCATAAATTTCATACTAGTTCTAATTTGTAGAAGTAAATGATTAATAATTAAGTTTATCGTTTAAAAACGTGAAACTCACGTTTTAAATCTCAGCAGGCAAGAAGAAAAAAGCAATTTCTAAATTTTTTTTTATAAATTTATAAATTTATAATAAAAAAATTTATAATAATATGTTTAAGTAAATAGAAACTATTGGAAAACATATATATTCCGTAGTTTACATTTTATTTCTAATTAAAATTTTCATAAAATACTGCTCATACAACGTTTACTAACATAGAATAATTAAGATTTTAAGTTATAAAGATACTTTATTTTTAATTATTACGTCTTATATAATTAAATGTTTGATATCTTTGAAAAGTTCACTTATTGAAATTATAAAGTTTGCAAGACCATGCAGAGTACACACTGACATTAAAAAATGTATAATGAAATTAAATTTGATATTTTTACCAGCATATAAATATCAACGTAATATGTATTTAATGAATTAAAATAATGTTTTTTGACAACGTGTGCTTAATAAGCATTTTCAGTTTTTAATCAATCAAATTTCGCGGATAAAAGTGGATTGTTATTAGAGTATATTGAAAAAAATTAAATATTCGACTTACTTTATCTTAGAAAAGGCATTTCACGAAAAACGATCATAATCGTGATAAGAATGTTAATAGTTCTCATTATTATTAATCATATTATTATCAATATTAATATTGGTTATACTACATTGAAAATAGTAATATTAATAGTAATAATAATACTAATAATAAACATCGTTATGGCCATAATATGATTGTTGGAGGAAATGAAATGGAACATTTTATAAGAGGTATGAATAATCCATCTTGAGATGACTACGTCAAGAATTTTCGAGTTCTGACTGGACTCATATCTGCAAAATGAAATGATCGCCTTTAGCTTTTCTGATTATATTAAATTTGATTGTAGTCTTCTTATAACGGTTAGTAATATTTGTGTGTGTGTGTCGAACCGATGATAAGATTAATACTTAAATTTTGATTACGGCACATGAACTTTTTGAAATTTTTAATTTTCTTTTCTTCTCTCTTAATATTTAACTCATTTAATTCTAATGTCGGTATAAGTATTCATAACATCTTCATATCAATTTTTCAGAATATGATTAGTACTTAAATATTGCTTATCTTGAAATTGTTAACTGCAGATCGAATGCATGCGTTTACGCGACTTGAAATAAAATAATTATGCATTTCACAGGTAATTATAACTAAAAGAAAGGATTATAAGCAATTAATAATTATAATCAATAAAATTGCTTCGATAATAATTAAGCTTTATAAAAGGCATAATTGTAATAAATGCAATTGCATGAGTTTTATGCGAAAACTTACGAATCGGTATATCGTTAGAAGTCAGAAGGTAATAAAATGAAGATCAATCTGGATAATAAATTTATATTGAGCTGAAGGAGAAGCCCATAGCAATTACGTAACTCAATGTTCGCAAATAGGCACCGATTTAGATAGAATTTGGAACTTCTTGTGTCACGCCACCCACAACTTCGTTTTTCTATTTTTGTGGACTAACATCGGGCCTCGTTAGCGAGAAAGCTCGGCTTTTTAAAATCATAATAGTCGCGCGAACGAAGAGTGAGAGAGAGAGAGAGAGAGAGAGAGAGAAAGAGAAAGTGAGAGCACAGCGGCAGAGCACGAACGAACACAGAGGAGCTAAGAAAATAAGAGGAAGAGCGTCCCGGCGAAATAGAAAGTGACGCGCTAGTCACTCTGCATGACAGGACAAAACGTACATATTAGAAGTGCTATTTATTTCTCGTCGAGTTCTGGTATTATTTTTGGCCGCGAAACAGGTCGAAATAGGCCCCGACTAGACCCACATGCTGCTTGGGGCGTCGCTGAGCCCCTTTACAAATGACGTCCCAGAGCCATCACTTGCATCTCCGTCTCATCTAATAAACCTTTTAATGGACGTTCCCGGGAAAGCAATTAGCTAAGCCTGGACTCAGTCATTGCGCCTCCTTACGGTATTCCGAATTTTCCATCGAGACCACAGGGCTACTCGAGGAAATTGATTGAGTGTATTGATGATAGGTCAGGTATTAATTCGCCGGTCACGAGCGTGGCGTCTCCCTTTTCCTGTGTTATCCTCAAAATTTCGACTTTACCAATGTCGTTATGAATTATTAATAATTATTAATAATTACGATAGCAGCTATTTTCACAGACATTCGAAATTTTGAGTATTAAAGTTCCATACTCTCCACTGCTATTGCAAGAATATTACAAGTCGAAGTTTATGCAAATGGATAAATATTGTTGAATAATGTTGAAAATGTTGAAAGCCAACGTGTTCATTTCGTAGTTATTTTTAATGTGCCGTATGTGATGGCGTGTACGACGATTTGACTTGTAAGAAGTATCGATCATCTCTGGAGAATTGAACGAAATGTTGTGTCCCAATCATTTGCTTGATCAGTCACGAGGAAGACATGGCCTGGAATAAATAGCCTGTAATGTAATGAATCAGGAGTCAAATGTATCCTTGAAATCATTATTTCACGAATTGGCAATATTCAGGTAATGTGCTGAGGGCTGCGCCATTCGTACTTGTCTGCCCTGCGGCAGCTGCCTATCTAGTATTCACAGTCCCGAAATCTGGAAAGATGACATTCAATCTCATGCATATCTATTTAGCGGCGCAAGCACTTAAAGCCGACCGCTATCTGACCCGTCCCGACGAATCGTCGAGGTGTCGGCGTCTCGCGTATCTCGTGGCGCTCCCCCCCCCCACCGCTCCTCCCTCCTCTTCTCGCCAAGCTGTTATTTTCGTATGCTCATCGCCTAAGACGTCGAACGCATGTCTGTAACGAGATCCGCATTCCCGCCGTCACTCTGTAATAAGAGGAGGGCACGCGCGTAATAGCAGGACGCGAAATGTCAGGAGCCCGGCCTGACGTGCCGCCGACAACGGAACCATGGAAAAGCAATAAAATGCTTTATTTCATGATAAGCCGCAGAGGCCCGCTTTTTCTCCCCTTGAATAAAAAAATCTTTTGTAGCTCGGCGGGCAGAGGGCGGTGTTTATTATGATTTAATACTACTTATTCTGTCCACTTTCCCAGAGCTATCGATCTCTCGAATCTCCCGGTAATATTGAAAAGTTGAAATGCCGAGACTTCGCAAAGAAAACGTCGTCTTAAGAAACAAGTACTTTCTTCTTCTCGTGCGTTCGTTCATCCAGTCGGCTCGCAAGCCAATAATGTCGATCCAAGAAAGATAGTGTTGCAAATGCCTAGATGTTCTCTATCTCTCTCTCTCTCTCTCTCTCTCTCTCTCTCTCTCTCTCTCTCTCTTTGCGTGTGTGCTTGTGTGTTTAGGAAATCGTTTATTACGTTTTATTAAGCCTGTTTCAATATTCGGCACCTGCAGGGGTACATCCGAATGCTTTTAACGAAATTCTAAGTTGGTATTTGTAAAAAATTGCTTGTCCATGAAATTTCGTGACCGTTCTGTACCAAAGGCCAAGCTATTTTCACGAAAAGTCATTCGTAATTGTTGGAATATCGTAATGGCAATTGTCGGCCGAAATGCTGCTAAAGCTACGGCGATAAATCACGGAAAATCGATCGTAATTACACCAGACTATAAAGAAATCCAAAACAAAAATAACACGACAAACTCCTTTGGTTGGAAGCCTCACGATGATCTATGCAAATTACGATTACGCAGGGGCGTGGCGGGCAACGTAAACGACAGTCGAGATGTACTGCTGCGGCGAAAGCGCAATCGCAAAGTTGCGTCAGGGAATACATTATTAAAATGGCTAGTGGCTCGCTCGCTGATGGAAGCGTAGTTTTTCGTACCACTACAAACTGCACGGGCTGACTCCCCGGAATAGAAGTGGTCGGGTAAATGAGAACCTTCGATGAATTAAGAGCGACGGGTGTAAGGCTCTCGCTGAGAGCGGCAATTTTGCGCCTGCACTCATGGCACCCTGGAGGAATTATCAGGCGAACCTACCTTCTGGAGATTAGTGCCAAAGATGGGGCCGAGAGCGAGATTAAGAATTTTTCCAGGAAGTCTCGGCCGCCCCGTAGCCCATATACGCCGCTGTTCCTCCAATTCGTATTCCTCTGTGTTCTCCGTTCCTTGTGCCCCCGGGGTCCTCGTTGCTTTTCTTTTACTTCTCTTTTTTTACGATTATGCTCAAGTCGCGGCCGCGCTCCTTGAATTGGAATTTATGAATTTTTATACGTGCGGCCCTGATGGTTAAGGATTATTTATTAACATGACTACAAGGCGTCGCCTTTCGGCTCGGCAACAATTATGCTAATAATGAAATGCACGCTGCTCCCTTGTTTCTCTGCGACACCATGGCCAAATTGTCCCGTGGGTTTTGAAAAAAATTAAAATCTAACGCGATGTTGAGTAATTTTTTTCCCTACACATACGTACAGTACGTAATTAATTGCGCTGAAGAGTGAGGCGTTTTTTTAAATATTTCGACAACACGAGAAAAGTTTAATTAAATTGCGTACACAAATTTTCGGATGCTCATATTTATGCAGAGGAGTAACCAAGAAACTATAATTTTTCTTTAATCTAACGCATTTTTATATGAAAGACAGTTCATTTTACAAAAATGAACTAGCTACTTTTATACGTTCTTAAGCCTTGATTAATGGAATACATTTTTTGATGCGATTAAAATAATTCTCATTAAAGTATTGTATATTTAAACTTTAAATTAATCTTGCAAACTAATGACTGCGAGAAAACTAGATTTAATTGACTTTCTATCGTCGTGCTATGTGATACCTCATTAAAGACAAAGCTAGTTTTTAACTTTAACCAACTATTAAGATGCTTAAATCATTTTATATGTAATTTTCATCTTGTATGTTTACTATGTTATTTCATTCGGAAATGCAGGATATATGTTATATGCAGGTATCTAATTTATCGAGGTCAATAAATGTATTCCAACTCTAGAAATATTTACGATACAATATCTTTTTCTTTACATCACAATTTAAATAATTCTATAATATAATAACGTATTTAATTAAAAGAAAACAAGAGAGATAACAATACTTAAATAAGTGTCTATTTATATTTTTATGTTTCTATAATTATTATATTTTATATATGAATGTTTTTATATTAATGCATATGTATGTATGTACGTATATATTTAGAAGTAAAATGTTTTTTGCTATAATTTGTTCAAGATACTTAATTAAAAAGTCCCATAATTGAAATACTATAGCATTTCCGCTAAATAAGACAGTATCGAACTCAATCACTTATGCTTTCATAAAAAATATATTTCAATTGCAGACGTAATTAATAATACAAATTTTAACTTTGTTTACAATACAATTAATTATCGCATACATTATATTTAATAATTTTATATTGATAAATTTATTTTAATACAAGTTTAATTATTAGCTCATTTTTATAATTATATATTCATAGTGCAAAAATAAATTGTTCAAGATAATATTGATCTAGTTATAAAGAATTAAAATATATACTAGAATATACTTATATTCTTATTATAGATATACGAGAATTAATTATTGAACCTTTGGGTACTATTTTAAACGTATATATAAATTAAAATTATACTGAATAGAATTCCGATTAAATCGTTAAAATTAAATGTATAAACAATCGGAAATATTATCTGCAATCATGTAATTGAAACTCAACATAATATATTAGAAATTATTAATAAAAAATATATTATTATCTGAGATTATTCATTTTTCTTGATTCATTTCTTTACGATATTAATTTGAATGCTTTTAGCGCACTTATTAATGTTGATGAATGTTGATGAACTAGTAATAATAATTGCCTGTGTAATTGATCTTTTTTGTAATAAAAATAAATAAAAAAAGAACAAATTAGATAAAATAATAAATTACATATACTTTGAAGTTATTGAATTCTGATTATAGTATCGTAATTTGGAATAAATGTCGAGACCAATCGTAATCGGACAAGGACTTTTAAATAAAGATGTATACGTATGCTAATATCGGCTGGTCTAATGGATTCGATTGAAAAACTGTGGTAAATTGCTTTTACCGCGTGTCCTTTAAGATAGTAAAAATAAAGTGCACTTGTTAACATTAATTGACTACTAATAGTCAGTCCGAAATATTTTTCTCACCCATAAAAAATATGTATAAAAAACAATAGGTACTTATATAATGTTAATTTTAAATACAAATAGAAATTATAATTTTTTATAATTGTAATGAATCATTGAAAATTGAAAAAACTGAATGAAATACCTAGAGATTTAACTAAATTTTGTGCTGCATATTCACTCAAGATTGTTATACTTTCTATCGATTAATTTTATTCATGTATTTAGTGATATATACTTTAGATCACTTCATTTACTGTACATGTATTATATATATATATATTATATATACTATGGGATCGATTTTATTTATCGGCAAACAAATTTTCAGCACACATGTAATCAAACCGTAATAATATAAATGCTGTAAATCAGGTGGACCCTACATACGTTTAACCACACGTCAATTCCAATCTGTAATATTTTTATTAACAGTAATTAATATCAAAGTGTTAAAGAAAATTATTTCCCCAAACTGGGCCAAAATAATATCATTTACATATAAATGAACCTATTTTCTATTAGAACTTTAAGACTTATATATGAAACAAAAAGTTAATATATTGCTGTTGTAATTTTAATTATTTTTTTATAGATGCATTAGTCGTCAAAATAGTAGAACTACCATTATGCATTGGTTAGTGGCTTTAATGTAAAAGGGTAGAAAAGTATGGTGGATGCATATGTGTATTTAGTCTTGAGATTTTACCGATATGAGTTTTACTAAGATATTATAAAAGAATTGATTACTAATATTAAAAGAAATTGAACTTAATTACCACTCTTGAGAAAACGTGTTTTATAGAAAAACGTGATCTATCTTGTCATAACATATACCTTATAAATTTTAGAATTTTCTAAGCAAACATATTTTGTTAACAGCTTCAATTAAATGCAATTATATGTGTTATATATATCTTTGCATTTTTATATAAGGTACTTTCAACGCGGCTTAAATCAGAATTTTATTCTAAAAGGTAATAAATATTACACCGAATGCGAAACGTTCGCTCGGCTATAAAGATTCTTATTTTTCTGCAAGAAATTATTTTAAATTAGTTCTTCAATACAGCGAAGCATATAGATATACTTTCTATTGATACGGAAACTTAATTGTCAAGTAACAATGATATTATTTTTTCTTAAAATTACAATTGAAAAGTAGTTTCGTAACGAAGGGCAAGATTTCAAATTTAAATAAACTGTTTTATCCTTGTATCTCTTCAATTGACAAGAGCTTACTCATTAATCTTGCAGAGAAAAGCATGTCGGATAAAGACAAACAATTGCAATAAATGCACTGCAAATGCATCCATTCCTTGACCTTGAAAATCATAACAAATTACATGATTTTCGTCGGTGTACTTGGAAATGAATTGCATAAAGTACTTTAAGGAAATCAACAATCTGCGCACGTTTTCCTGGAGGTGTAGTTCTGATTTGTAAATCGGAAAAAAGCGACGAAAATCCAATAGAAAAGTCCAAATGCTCCTCGACCGGCCATCATACGCCCTCATGAAAATTCAAACCCCAATGAGGGTAAAAGAAGGTTAAGAAAAGGAAAAAAAGTAAGTGGCCTAATCGGAGGACTATCGGTGGGCATCCGATAAGCACACGAGGAATACGAAAGTGACTTTTCCGTGATGTAAAATGAAACATCTGGCTGAGTCTTGGGTTCCACTCACGTCTCCGGGGCGGCTCTCATCATTCATATCTAACCTCCCGCCGTCACCGCGCAATTTTCGGAAGACAGAGAGAGAGAGAGGGAGAGAGAGAGAGAGAGAGAGAGAGAGTGACGTGATCCCACCGGGTCGATTAAAATCTTCTTGGCATCCCGAAAAGATCTCTCCGCGTTCTAGTGTTTCAGACTGAGATCCGGGGTCGGATAGAAGTGCGCACACGCCGAAAAATTCGAAAATTCCTCGGGCCTTATCCATCGAGGCGATCTCGAACATAAGTTGGTGCACACGCCCCTCGTTTTTTCTAGGACACACATATGTCGCGCACGTCTTTTTCCTTTTCTCCTTTTGTTCTTCTCTTCCTTTCTTTTCATGCAGTGTCGGCCCTTATATAGCTTATAGCGCTTCAAAGGCATGATCTTTGTACCGTGTGTTTGTATGTGTAAGCATGGGAGAACGTAAGTGTTTTACTAATTGCCCTTTCCCGGGCAATTTTCGTCCTGTCCGCGATCGAAATACTTACTTTTCCTCTATTGACCACACATTCGGACCTTTGGCATTTCCAAAGTATAAATTCTTAAATTCTTCATAGATAGGATTATGAGAGAATTCATCGCGTGTCAAAGATGTATGTTCGTTTCTTTGCAAAGGAATTTCGAGAAGCTATTGCTTTGATTTAAAATCAATGTTTTCCATTTAGTTCTACACCAAGAGCGTACGGCGATTCTTTTACGACATATTTGTTTGCGTCGTGTGCTGTTAAAAACCTCTCTAAAAACGAAATGCGATTTTAAATAATGTTAAATTACATCAGAATAATCAATAAGCTGTGGCAACTTTGCATTCGTAATTTACAAAAATAGCATTAATAAGCCGATAAGTGGTGAATTTGTAATTATCGTTTGTGTACTCCCTATGTATAATAAAATTTAATTTCCCCGTTCCTTCTGTGCTACTTATCTTATAGTAAGGTGAGGTGAATTTATTTTTAAATGTATATCTAACTCGATGTTATTACTTATCAATTTTGTTCAGTCGAACCACATTAATTTAAAAACTCAAATAATAAACGCTGACCTTTCTTCTTACACATATTAATATAGAAAAACAAATGTTTACGTATTATATTTCTTTATTTATAGAAGTGGACTTACAAGTAATACAAGTATTATGTGTAAAAAAAAAAAATGAATTTTTTCTTTTTTCCACCCTTATTATAATGATAAATTTTTTTTTATAAATTCTTTAACATTTTGCAATTGAGTTGCAAGACAACTATATTAGTAATTTATTCTAACATGCTCTGCATTTACATATCCAAACATTATAACTAAACTTCAAAGCTTTTTATCTAATCCGATCACGTTTCCATTGTAATGGAGCTGCCTACTTAAGATTTTACAAATGCATAACTTCATTTAACAAGGCTTCACCCGTATATATAACGTAACTTTTAAAGTAGACGCGATTTTAACTTTACTTTCAATATACCCAACAATAGTTAATATTTCATATTTAAAACGTAAGTGAAAGAAAAGCCATATAATGGAGACTTTTTAACAACCAGCGCTCATTCTAGGTCTCCTGCCTTGCGAACCACATCTTATAAATAAATCCGTGACAACCGAAACCATTCATTTTCCTTAGTTCAATTTCCCTCGACTGTATTCACACCCCAAATCCACCGAGCTTTCAGTTCACGAATTCAAATAAAAATCCGGACAACCAGATAGTCTCGGAGCCCTCACGCGACCTCTCCTTCTCCAATATTCGTCCCACTCAAAGCTCCGTAGTATGCAGTAGTAATTTAGCCATAGTATGCCATAATAGCGAGTAATTTCTATAAATCAGCGCTTTTTTTTTTTAGGTAGACTTTTCCTACATTTGTTATTTAAGGCAACTACTTCCGAGTCTGGCATCACAGCTCCATTCCGCCCCTCATTCAGTCGAGGTTGCTGCTGTGCTCGTCGAGATCGACCTACAAAACTCTTTTTTATACGTTAATAACGGATACAGCACAGAGAAAAACACAGAGACAGCGCAATACTCGTTCTCTCCCTTTTTTTCCACGGAGGGTAAAGACACGGAGATAGAGGTCGCTCTTCTCGCTTGATTTGCTACCGCTAGCTCTTGGGCGCGACGGGCCTCAAGACCCTTTCGTTGTAAGGGAAAAAAAGTCTGTAGTCGTGCTAGTGAAGGAAGATGATGATTTGGGAGACGACGACAAGCTTCGACCAATGAAAGCGAATGGGTTTTCACGGTTTGAGCCCTGGTTCAATTTATCGCTTCGCTGTTCAATGAAGTGCTCAAATTGCCTTTCTTGTGCATGTCCATTGTATTGCGCAGTAGAAAATAAGGATCTTTATTCGGGAGCGATGCATCTTCCTTTTTCTCTGTATTAATTATAGCATTTAGTTTACCTTCCTCCTATACTGTACGTTGAGAATTGGGGCAGAAACGAGGCAAACAGACTATGGTTACATTTTTTGTTTTCCAGACACTTTCTTTACAGTTACTAAATGTAATATATGTTATTTTTTAGTATCACTTGTGAAAAAGGGAACAATGTATGTTAAACTCGTGTTTCTATGACCGCAGGAACAGATAAAATGAATAATAATAAAACGAACCGGCATATTCATTAGTGTTGAATGTCAATAAAACTTGTACTATCTAACACCTGAAACTTTTTTCTATTGCTCACAATGTACTTTTCAATAAATAATAACAATAAAAAAAAAATATA
>JAPYYT010004028.1:0-10941 GCA_030522565.1 Ceratosolen corneri | reverse complement strand
AAATTAAATACAAAACATTAATGGCGATTAGAACAGAAACAGAATAATTAGTACTTTTGTTATAAATTATATCAAGAACGTCAAACATTTAAACTAAAATCAATTAATAATAGTAAAGATCAAGACAGTGTAATTTCATATGTAAAACCAAAATTGTGTAAAGACAGTTTCCATTTTGATTTTCAATAAATATCGATTCACAGCATTACATTCGACCCCCCGCGTATTCGTTTCTTTCTACCCTGCCATCTTTCCTCTACCACTATCGGCCTCCCCTCCTTCATCTTGGGAAGAGCTCTTCAGCGGGAAAGTTGCCCGAACAATCATAATTTATTAACTTTACTAATGACGTAATTTTCATTTATTCATTGAATTAAATTTGTTCATTAAAAATTTAAAAATTAACTAAAATTTTTTTTTTACCTTTATCATATGAAAATAAACAAGTTTAAAGTTTTACAGAAAATAATTATTAAATATGATTTTCGTTGAAACGATGTGTATATATAAATTAAATGAATTAACATAAACAACTTTCGTATTATAACGTAATAAAATTGTTATATAATAATAATTATTTTTTTGTTTATTTTTATAATTTAATTAATGAAACATTTTATTTCTAAAACAAATCTCATACAAACTTAAGCAAAAAATAATATATTAAATCAATTTATTTTAATAAATACTACTTAATCAATAATGTATGTTACCAATTATATATTTTTCCTCAATGCTACCTGTATTCCTTATGACTTCATGTATTAGATACGTATTATTTATGTTTATACTTGCATTGCACACACGTGGTTGTTTAAAAACTTATGTAACATCTATGATTTACTCTATCTTTAAGAAAATACAAAACACAGAATGTGTGTTTTTTGAAAGTAAAAATATCTAAATCATAGTTAAGATAGTGTGTTCTACATACTTATGATTTCAATATCAGATCATTTCAGTATATCAAGCAGTTTTTTTTTAATATTTTCTTTTCCTTATTTTTTATTTTTCAACGCAGTACTTTTAAATTAATATACTCAATTCATAATTTAAAATATAATAAAATTATTAAGCTTTAAGAAAATATAATGACATCTAATAAAGAATTTAAATAAAAATTTATTTATTAAAGATTTCTTAAATTTTACATATAAAAAATGAATTTTATTTGAATTGTCAATAATTTATGTATTTAAGTACGAATATATAAATGATCATAAACCTATTTAGAGGAAAAATTCAAACATCTAAGAAATCTTTACTTAGATATTACTCAATCAAGAATTACAACCACGGCCTTTCATTTTCATAATCTCTCAACAATTTATCAATATCTACATATTTGTTTATTTTAGTTATTCTTGTATTATAATTGAAGTTATAAATTAAATATATGTACTATATCAAATAATGAATATTAATAAAATTCAAAAATCAGATTTCTCCATAAACTTATCAACTGTATGTTTATCTAAGTATATGCAATAACATAAATTGCGTAACTATCGTTACATTTTTTCAATGCTTTTTTCCTTTAACAATCTGTTTTATTTGTTAATACATTTGAGTGATTTATTTTATGTTATAGACTCCGTATCGGACCGACTCGATGGTATCTCTTTGTTATCGAACATTAGCCAGTTATGTCAGCGATGATAACCTTTCTGGATTGCAAAATTTTCTTGAAAATAAAAGGATTCAAGTTGACGATCGCGATGAGGTAAGTTGATTATCAAACCTAAATATAACTTGATTAATTATATTAACTTTTTTCTCGTATAACTAACTATAAGATAAATATGGACATTTTTTAAATGAGTTGTTATTGTTACACAAAGGTTTACTAGATATTAACAATAACATAATATAAACAGTATTTTCACTATATTACATTTTTGTATTAATGAATGATAAGAATACATCTAAGACTCAAATTAAGGTACATTGTGTACAACAATACTATATTAATACCAATATTTTGTTACAATCAGCCTTGTTCAGTCGTTTAAAATATGATTGTTGTGATAAAAACTGTTTTAATGTAATGTTTATCCTTTAGAGCAGATGAAATGAATACCGGCATTTTTACTGTACACAACACTTACCTTCTTTTTTGTCTACAGAACGGTTAAACATTTTTGAAATTACAAATATAATATATAAAAATAATCCTTATTTTATGCCATTTCTAACGATTATAAAATTAGAAAAACAGAACTAAATAATGTGAGTTTACTGAAAACAATAGCTGAAATTCGACATGTTATTTATCATTAAAACTTTATTAAAATATATAGCACTTCTATTTTAATGATGAAATGTTAATAAATCTTACTATTAATTATTAATTAACAAAATATTCTTATTTTATTCGTTATTCAAAAATATTTCTTTTTCTAAAAACAATATAATGTAAATAATAATAAAATAATGTAATATGGTCAATTTTATTGTTATTAAGTTGTTTTTTAAAATATTTTTATTTAATAATGAGAAAAAATATAATTTAATTTTTTTACTTATACTATTGTTCGATATTCCGTAGGAGTCTCAAACTTCCCTTAATAAGACCCCACTATTTGATAATACATTAGAAATTCTAGTATGTTTATGAGCGCCAGAGGCTTCCCAAGAGCCTACGACTACGACGTTAAAATTCAAGCATACCCGTTAGCTTGGTAAATGACATTTTCTTACTCTTTTTTAGGACTAGAACTTCGAAAGCTCTCTGATTTGAATGTCTAGCTTTTATATCCCCTGAAGTGATCAAAGCTAAAATACATTTACAGGAGCTGTGGATGCACAATGGCTGAATATTAGATAGAAACTTGACGAATTGTCAATAATTTCCATTCCACAGTTGCTCATACTTGGAGCAGTTCTGTTGTGGAACTACATTGTGTTTTCAGATGCTTCATAAATTGCCACAGCTGCAGTGACGTTTACTGTCGTTCAGCATGACAACGCTATGAGAGTTTTATTAGTATACTCTAAACTGAAGGTCGCTCTATTCAAACGTTTTACGATACCGAGACAGGAGCTCACAACAGTATTATTATTCTCAAAACTCAAACGTTGTATACAAGCTACTTCAAAGATCGGCGTCCATATGGACGTATCCCTGATACGGGTTAGGTTAAATGCTGCATGCTGAAAAGATTTAATGAAGAACAAGGTAATGCAGATTCAGAATTTTTCAAAGATAACCAGAGCATGCAAAAGGCTTGATAAGGCGTCCTATTTTTGGCAGCTGTATTAAAGCCAGAATATCATTGACATCATTCACCGATATTATAAAATTAATAAACGTCTGAGAATAAATGCCTTAGATAACAGGTTCCTCGCGCGCTTGAAGCGAGATCATGAATTGCAACCCGCCAGTTAAATATCCTGAGACAATTTGGATGAAGGCAAGCTAGTTTGGATTTGGGCAACCCAGGCTGCTTATTTCCCTTGTGAGCTTCGATAACTCCATCGGCAAGAGCAATTAATATGTAACTGCTGAAGGAGTCATAGGAGTCGGAAGATACTCAACGAGACAACACTTGTTCAAGAAAATAAGTACCCAGCCATTCTGTTCCGTCATTCACAATACTACCCACACTTGTAATCGCTAAAGCTCATAAACGAACACTCCATAGAAGCACATATCTGACACTAGCGCATTGGCGGCAAAAATATTGGATAATTGGAGATGATCTTCCTGTCAAATCTCAACAAAGTGGAATTTGCGCTCATCCACTAGTGAGTCAACTATCCCTTGAACGAGTCACGTAGTCAAAACCATTCGCACCTATATGAGTTAACTACGCAGGCCTTTTAATTTTTAAACTAGAAGGGGCGATGTTCTAAGACACAAAGAGACTGAATTCATTCATTTCATTGCTGTTTATATGAATTCATTCTTTTCATTGCTGTTTATATGAATTCATTCATTTCATTGCTGTTTATATGAATTCATTCATTTCATTGCTGTATATAGAAGGTTCACGTCACACCGAGGTATCTCTCATACTTTACACTCGGATTGTGGCACAACTTTCATAGAAGCAGATATAGCTTTGAAAAATTGTTCAAATACAGTTCAAAGGAAGATGAACGTCTCCAGAGAATATTGTTACAACAAAATGGCAATTTAATCTATTAGCAGCATCTCATATGGGATAAAAATGAGAAGCGGTAGTAAAATCGGTAAAGTATCACCTGAAGCGCCCAATAAAAACACGTTACTCGCGATAGAAGAATTAACAACTCTTCTGTCTCAAATCAAGGCAATCAAGATTTCCCGCTTGCAATTTATTGAACAAATTTTTTTGTCAGGACTAGGATCTCGAAAGTTCCCAGATGGTCAAGCTGATCATCGCGTGTCTTATAATACCGTATTTTATTATACCGTATTATACCGTTATTATACCGTACCGTGCCTAAAAACAGTAAACAGAAAGCAACGCTTCAACTATTGTGTAGCAAAGCAAGCTACAGCACAACATTTGACTGTGTAGCAAATATCTATTCTATCCTAGCATCCCTCTAAAGGCATCAGTAATAATTTGTCATTATGCCATTACAGCAAAATAATCAGCTGTGAACCATTCACCGAACCTTTCCGCTTCTGAAAAAACTGGACGAGAAAAACACTCTCCAAGGAAGCGGATTGATGTCAGTAAATTAGCTTACATTAACAATGCCAGTCAATTACATCATCAATTATCTCCAGCCAATTAACTGAAAGCAAAAATCACAACTCAAGAAGTAACTCAATCTAAATTATCTAGACAGTCTGTGTTAATTCTATACACGTAACTCAACAAGGTGCCTAATTAGTAGGCTAACAATTGGCGTTCAACACATAGTTGATCGCATGAGACTACTTCTTGGTTGAATCAAAAGGAAGTAGTTCAATCACCTTACATTACTTATCAGAACCACAATTCATTTCGAGGTATTACGACGTTCAAATTATAACTATCAAGATTGCATGGTATTCGGGAATTAAGCCCGAGAAAACACTCTCCCAGATGGAGGGAAGAAGAGGCGGATAGTGGAGATAGAGCGATAGCAGAGTAGAATAAAACAGAGGCAAAGTGGCGTGGGTAATGTTGTAAAAATAGTGTTTATTTTAATGTATTGAAATATAATGCTATCTGTACACTTTATGGTATAATTATAATAGTGTTTTAATTTATAATTACAAATCTTGAACTATCTTGAGATTCAGACATAAATCGAACAACGCGATAGCTGGACGTGAAATTACAAATATGTGGAGTTCCATGAGTTTAACTAAAGGTTGCTTATTTCCAAGCGGACGCAATAGTCAGGCGTAAATAGATTCTTACGACGCTTGAAGTGATGTTAAGTGTTATGATTGTATGTCGTTATAGTCCACACTACAGCAATATTCAGGTGTAAATTGAATCTTACCAAGCATGGACTTGTTGTGTCCTTTAAGATCAACAGGGTTTACCTATTGGTCTGAGTGTGAGCTCAATGGATAATTCCGCTGCTGCTTGTTCGCGCCTTTCCTTGTGTACCGCGAATGAGTATTGGCGACCGCCTCTTCTTTGGTCGCGTTGGGTTTGTATCACAGTCCAGAGCTCGTTGCTCCCCTCACAGTGCGTGCCTTGAACTTCATTGAACTTTGATGCCTTACTTGTGCACTGATCGCGGAGAAGCTTTTCACTATTCACAACTTTGTATTGAAAGATCACAGGTCAATGAATCGTTACTATGATTCTGAATACCGAAGCGGAGTCTGAGGAGACGAGCCGAAGTCGCTGTACTTAAACTCTTCACCTCGCTTTTTGCGGGGGAGGACTTTTCTTCACATCTATGAGAGTGGGAAATTTCGGTGATTGGTTAAGAGCTAATTATTTAGTTGTCATTGGTGCCCTTTGACAAGTAGTGTCGACGTCCTTTTAGGCGTTGGAGGCATCCAAGCGGCGGCTAGCCGCGCGTCGGAGCGCCGGATCGGCACGAGAATCTTCTACCGACTATTCGGCCCGTGACGTAGCTTCATGTATACACTATTCAAAGTATCCATCTATGTTGTAAAAAACAACTCGTACGATGTTTAGCAACTACGCGTGAATTCTTGTAAGGTTTTGTCCGTTACTTTATAACACGTGCCTTGCAAAGTACATGATGGTCATACCGACTATCGAATATCTTTTGAATACAATCCAAGGATAACTCGATCGTTTCCAATCGCAGTCAACTCAAAAAATATATACATGAAATATTATACTCCAAAATTCTTTGGCTCTTCGGGGACTTCTGGCAATCATAAATATAAAAAACATTCGAGGCAAAAGGAAAGAAACAATATTATTTAGGGATTCTCCTTTTTGTTTTCGGTTCTTGAACACGTGGTCAGTACATCACTCCTAAGTGTAACAACGCTATTTCAGCATTATATTCTACATATTATTATCAATAAAGGCAACTTATAATTACATACAAACGTCGCAGACCCAGTTTATAACATTCCTAGTATCCGTCCCCTTGCACTATCAGCTTCTTTCTTCTGATACCTTGAGGACAGTTCACACTTAAATTAATATTCGTACAACTTTATAAATATTATATAATTTTTTTCATAAAAGCAATTATCTGATAATAGATGTTTGGGGTTACACCCGATGTATAATCCTCTCCCCAAGGCGTGAGTGGGGTGATAGAGATAGTGGAAACAAGAGGATAGAAATAGGTTTAATGTTCTGTGTGTTTAAATTGTTTATTATTAAACAAATAGTCAATCAAGATTGTAATGAGTTTGAATTTATAGCTGGCAAGATGTTGAAAATAAATTGTGAGTTGTGAATATATATATGAGTTTAATGAGAATATGTATTCAATTAAAGAAGAAATAATAGTCGTGATGTTTGAAATTATAAGTTGTAAATGATTACCGTAAATATATTGAAAAGGGTGGTGTTCGAGAACTGAATAGAAAAAAGAGGATCCCTAAATAATATTGTTTCTTTACTTTTTGCTTTGAATGTTTTTTATATTTATGATTGCTAGATGTCCCCAAAGAACAACGAATTTTGAAGTAATATTTCATCTATATTTTTTGAGTTTAAACTGTCGAGTTATTCTTGTATTGTACTTGAAAGGTCGTCGATGGTCGGTATGACCATCATATGCACTGCAAGGCGCATGTAATAAAATGACGGACAAATCCTTCCAGGAATTAACGTGCAGTTCTGAAATATAGTACGAGCTGTTTATCACAACATAGATACATATTTTGTATAGTGTAAACATCAAGTGACGTCACAGGCCGAAACGTCGGGACAAGATTTACACGTAAAACCTGCGCCCCGACGTGCGGCAGACTGCCGCTTCGATGCCTTCACCGCCTAATGGGGCGGTAACATTGCCGGTCAAAGAGCACCATTGAATGACAATTGAATAATTAGTTGTCAACCAATAACCAAAACTTCCCACTCTCATCGATGTGCGAGAAAAGTTCTCCCTCGCAAAGATCGGGGTGAAGAGTTTAAGTACAGCGGCTCCGGAGTGCCGCTTTAGATTCCGCTTGATCTTCAGAATCATACTATCGATTCTTTGACCAGTGATCTCTCAATACAAAGTTGTGATTAGTGAAGGGCTTCTCCGCGATCAGTGCACAAGGTATCAAGGTTCAAGGAAGTTCAAGGGACGCACTGTGAGGGAAGCAACGAGCTCTGGACTGTGTTACAAATCGAGCACGACCAAAGATGGTCGCCAATACTCATTCGCGATAAACAAGGAAGGGCGCGAAGAAGCACGAGTGGAATTATCCAACGAGCTCACACTATAACAGCAGGTAAACCATGTTGATCTAAGGGGACACAACAAGTCCATGCTTGGTAAGATTCAATTTACACCTGAATATTGCTGTAGTGTGGACTACATCGACGTACATTTTTATAAAACTTAAAAACGTGAGAATACACGATACACATAATTGTAAATTCACTAAAAGATATCGCGGTATTCAATTCATGTCTGAATATTAAGATAACTCAAGATTTGTAATTCAAAATTGTAAATTCAAAACAGCATTATAATTATACCACAACGTCTAAAGACAGCATTATAGTTCAATACCTTAAAATAAACACCATTTTACAGCATTACCCACGCGAATTTGCCTCTGTTTCATTCTACCCTGCTATCTCTCTTTCTCCACTATCCGCCTCTCCCTCCCTTCACCTAGGAGAGTATTTTCTCGAGCTTAATTCCCGAACAGGTGGAGTTACCTTTGATTAAAGTAGCAAGTAAATTTTAATGTAGTCACTAGGGAAAATATTATTTATTTACACACCGTCGTTAAACTTCAGTTCAATCTGTGAATGATTTTGTATGTATACACGTTGCCGATTGAGCGAAGGTATTATATATCGTTGTATAGGTATGATATATCCTTCTTTTGAACCGGCTTTTCAGTAGGTGGTGGTAATAAATATAATAGAGGTTTCTTTTACTTAGAAAATGAGTATTACAATGTAAGCTGCAGTCTCTTGGTAGAAATTTACTTGAAAAGGGCAAAGTACGTAAGAGACATAATAAGAGAAAGTTTAAAATGCTAGAAATAATTCGTCATAAGTAACTGCTGCACCTTCCGTACGGTCGTATTTATGTTACAGATCCCATTCCTTAAGAAAGGACAAAAATCAGTTATTGCTTTGTGATTTTCTATTGTCTATGATTGATAGTTAAGCATGGAAATTCCAAATTATGGAAACGGTTAGTACGGACAGGTGAGCTAGAATATATAGTTTGTTATATTCTTACAGCGATAGTGAAATATCTTTGGTTGCTGTAAAAAGTCAATAAACTAAACATTTTAAACTAAACAACTAAAACAACTAAACATCAATAAACTAAACTAAACAAAATATTTACATTCGAACATTTTAACAAAGCAACTATTTACACAATGATTTGGCACATGAAAATTTGGCAATGATAATGTACAAGTAATATATGAAGAGTTTCCAAACAGAAAAATATTAACTGCGAGAGTTTCGATATCGAACGAAATCTGAAATAGATAAGGATTGTCTAAATTAATTTTAAGTATTAATTATAGAATTAATATAAATGAACAGTAAGTATAAATAATATTTATTTTATTCGGTACGTCCCTCACTACAAAGTTGTTGTACATTGGCTTCGGTCATTATTCCGATGTTCATACCGTAAATATAAATGATTTTTCGCGCGTTTTGATTACTACTAATCGCCTTATTACATATACATCGACTTCGGTCATATCTTGATATTCACATATTAAGCGTAAATAATATTCTTAATACATCAACTGCAGTGATCTAACTTGATATTCATACAAAATATGAATGATATTTAAAGCGATATTAGCTGATATTAACTTTCAATTAATCGCTACGTTAATAACGGAAGTAAGATTAAGTGGTTGCTATAATCAAATTAGGAATAACTCAATTTATAAAAACATTAATGCGTTGTTCAACTTACAACTGATCACCGCAATGTACAATCTATTATCTTTCCTTCAATAACAATAACATAGTTCATAATTAATTTCAAGACTTCAATTTACAATTTACAACTGCTTGCAAATAACGTATTAAACCTACTGTTAATCTAAATTCGACTAAATTTCAATGTATTCTCCATATTATTAACAATAAACAATATTACAGCAAGTTAAATAGTTCGGAGTCTTTCTTTGATGCCCACTTCTACCCTCCTCCTTCCAATATCGGCCTGTCCCCACTAATACCTTGGGGAAAGATATACACTCGGTATAATTCCTGATCAAATACAATGTTAAATATATATAGTATTTACTTTTCTGAAATATATAAAATTTCTAAATTTTTGAATATATCTATTGATTTATTTAATTTATTTTAATTTTATTAATAATAAGTGTTTTGGCTATAAAATATATAAGAAAATATAATATATAAAATATAAAATATAAAATTAAATAATTAAATTGAATTATATTTATAATATTGGGATACTTTTAATGTAATAAAATTAAAAAAAAAAAATATTGAAAATTCTCTTTTCAAATTACACGCTTATTAATATTTATTATTTAATGGTATTCTATAGAATGGCAGCACAGCTCTCATACTTGCAGCAAGTAGAGGAAAAATTCATTTTGTTCGAGAACTTATTAATCACGGGGCAGACGTTAATGCTGAAGATCTGGTAGATACTACATTGCAATTTTTTCTAGTTTAACAGTAATAATTACATTAATCATTTTTATTTAAGATTTAACATTTTATATTATATGTATATATGTAGGATAACTGGACGGCATTACTTTTTGCGGCTAAAGAAGGATTCAACGATATTTGCATTGAACTTCTCGAACATGGAGCCATTATTGAGCATTATGACATGGTATATTTTAATATTATAAATTTTATCAATTATAAATTATTTATATATTTAATTCATAGTTATGCGAATAAGCAGACAATTATCATGTCTTGATTATGCTATATTTGAAGTTTGTTGAATTATATAAGTGTAAGAATAAGAAAAACTTAATGTTTCAGTTTATTCATCATTTAAACTAAAACATTTTATGTTACCGAGTAATTCAAGTTTAAAATAATTATTGGCTTTTCATAAGTATTTATATTTTACAAATATATAAAATATATAAAATTCCTATATTGACATGGATATGTAACAGGGTAGAACCACTCCAAACGTCGTGATATTCAAAGTTCACCTGAATATTACGCCCATATGGAAATAAGCAGCCTTTAATTAAATTTACAGAACTCATTTTGTAAATTCATTTTAAGCTATCTCAGTGTTCGGGGATTAAGCCCAAGTAAACACTCTCCCCGATGGAGGGACGGAGAGCCGGATAGTGGAGATAGAGAGATAGTAGGGTAGAATAAATAAATAAAAATAAAATAAAAAGTGGCGCGG
>JAPYYT010004027.1:0-10942 GCA_030522565.1 Ceratosolen corneri | reverse complement strand
GGGGGGGGGTACGGGGGGGGGGGGGGGGGGGGGGGGGGTGTGCGTGAGCTCGGGGCCGCTGCAGCCGAGATCCGGGGCACGCGTGCCCCTTCGGTCCTCGTTTCCTCTGCTTCTTGGGGCGCTGCTGCAGCCGGTCGTCGAGGCGCAGGGCGACTGCTGGGTGGTCGAGATTCCGCCTCGAGGGCCCCGGATGAGCCACTGGCCTTATCGGGAGCCTCGACCTCCTTCCCCTCGCAATGCCACGTGAGATGGTCGTTGCGATGAGCCGCAGCTGCCGCGGGTGAGGCCCGGGGGTTCGTCATTCGCGAGGGGGCAGCCTCCTCGTGGACCCTCGAGTTGGATCGTTGGAGTAGTGGTGAGGCTTTGATGTTGATCGATTTGATGAAGCCCATGATGACTCGTGGTCAGGTTGGTAGAATTGTCGGCGTTGGTAGTAGGCCACATTGCGTCGGGCACCTGTACCCGTGAATTCCTTGTCTCGAGGCGGTTGTTGATGGTTGACGGAGGGGGTGGGGCGAGGAGATGGGGCCCTACTAATAGCTGGGCCTATTGTCCTGCTGGAATTGAGCGTTGGGTCGGGGTGACGAGTTGTCGGGATGTTTTTTTATTGGCGTCGCAAGGAGTTGGGGACAGATATCGTGGCAATAATGCTCGGGGAATTTGGATGAAGGTGTTTGTAGCGCTGGAATTAGTCCATTGAAACGTCGAGCCGGAGAGTTTGTCGATAATTCAGGTGGACGAGGGGACGGGGCGACGGGAGCGCATAATAAAGTGGGGAAAAAAGAATGGATAGTGGCGTTAAAAATTAATAATTGAGCTGGTCGTTGCGTGAAAGAGGTAAAGCGAAAGTAAAGCGAGCGCTGTGTACGGAAGTGTAAATGTCGCGGTATCGTTTGTTATTTATTTGTTGCTTTGGTAGGATTTTTGGTTGCTGGCGTCAGTTTGGCTCGGAAGGTGGGGACGCCCGACGCCAAATACTCGGCTTATCGTGGAGGTTACGGATTGAGCGTTGAAAGGGACGCGCGGGGAATGTTACGGGGGATGTCGTTGATTAGGGGTGAAAGTCATTCGCTGGGCGATAGAGAAGCCCGAGGTGACAACTGCCCAGGCCCAATGTCAACGGTTGACGCTGGAATTCCTGGGGCCTTGGACTCGGTGCCAATGGCCGCGCAAATATTTCTCGCGAGCCGAATGGACCTCCTCGGCTGAGCTTCGCCCCGATTCAAAGTCTGACGGATAGTGGATATGGAATCTCAAATGGGAGGAGGCTGGTAGATCGGGGACCTCTTGGTGGTGAAAAAAGAAATTGCGCCCTCCGTGGGTAAAGGAGCCCCACCTACACCCGGCAAAATGCAACAAAACGGCATCTCGAAGCATTGACGTCCCATAATGCTGAGGGCAGATAACGAGGAGGAGGCTCGGCTTGGAGAGGCAGATCCTCCGCGTGTGGGTCTACCTGAGTCGTCACGAGCGCCAATTTAATCCCTCGGCCGTACCGAGGCAAACGGCAAGTGTCGGCAAGTGCCAATTGAACGAGAAACAACGCATCCTCCGCGGCTCCTTGTGTGTCGCACATGCGCGTTGTACTAGTTGGAAGGGCCTTGGATCGAGGGGGCTTTTCTCCTGGTGCCTATTATCCTCCTGCGTTGCGTCCTTCGCCGGCCCTATCGATGTCAATGTCCCTCTCGTTGCCACGTCGCCAACAACTCTCGCGCAATTCAATTTCATCGGGCCAAGCTCGGGGATCCCGACGTGTTGTACTCTCCGCAACGCACGTCGACGAATCTCCGGGGCTTCTGCACTCCCGAGGCAGCTCTTGGCCGTAGCCAAGCTCAAGGCCCCGACCCCAGCATGCCCACTTGCCGACCTCGCAACTTGATGATTGCGAGACAATGACGCCTAATGTCGCCTGCAATGTTCCCCGCTGGAGTGCGAGAGTAATGACCTCGACTCGGGCTGCAGCCCCGCCACGTTACAGAAATGATAATATTCTTTGACAATATTCAAAGTCCCCTGTTATTAGTAACCTGGCCAACTGCAACAATCGATTGTGCGGGATTTTATTGGGCAATCAAGGGGCGAAGGACGAAGCTTCTATTGATTATTCTGGTCTATTGATCCCCACTGACGATGATTGCGGCGGTATTTTGACAGGGCATTTCGTTGGAATATAAATTTGCGAAACTCGAGCAAAGTTGCTGAAGCGAGAGTCGCGAGTGGACTGTGGCGGAATTTTTGCAATAATATTTTCATGCGAAAGTAAACAAATACGAAGCTGCGGCGACGTTACGGGCACACCAAACTCCGTACTTTCTTTGCTTAGTGAAGAGGGAAAAATCGAGCATTATTTGGTTAAATTATTTGCCGCTAATTGTATCGTGTATTTGGGGCAAAGTGCTACAAAGACTTTGCAAAGCCAACGAAATACCAGTTTAACGTCGGTTAACTCGCGTTTAAGCATTAACGGTTGTTGCTCGCCCCGTCATATTTTGTTTATATTCATGCACTCGGACACCTTAGCTCGGCATTAATTAATGTGGAGGAGCGTAATAATGGCGATTGCCAATAATTTTTCCTTCCCGTTGCCTCACCTATGCCGAACGCTTAAACCTGGAGAAAGGCAATGTACTCGCTACTTGACTGTACAACAAACCTCCGCAGTCTCTCATTCGTCAAAGTAATGTCAAATTACGACCACAATGCTCACTTGGCCACATTCGCCAACTCACTCCCAAGAAAATCGATAATCGCCGATGCAAATCCGATCTTTGGCTACAGACGCATCGATGCCACGCCACGCAGCAGGAAAATGGAATACATTTCACAGTGAAATACATGTACCTTGTGCTTTCTTTCGGCTGACCGTAAAAAGTTGCTGCCCAATGTCCGACTAAAGAGAGTGGCTAATATTCTCAGTAATTTGAAAAGTGGCTACCTTCGATCATAACACAAACAACAATGTCTCCAAAGTCGCAGTTGACGATTGCAGAAAAGTCAGCGCAGGCCTCTTGATTGGAGCGTCGCCGATAAAAAATCTCAACGCGCAACAACATGGCTCAATGGGCTCGGAGACCATGGCCACGTCCATCTGCCCTCGTCCAGATTTCCCATTCGATCTACCAGCAATTTCCACGCAAAGCGCCAATTGACAGGGAACACTTGTTTGCTTGGAGCGGCTGTCGTGCCCAATTTTACAAGTTTGATTATTTGCTTTGGCTTGCTTTGGTCGTTGCTTTAGCGAGACGAGGCGAGAGAGAGAGAGAGAGGTGTATTGAAACAAGAGAACACGCAACAATTATGGCGCATTATTTACATGTACTTATGGCTCCCGTTTCCGCGCGCCACTAAGCTAAATACAAATGCAAAACTTGTCAAAGCTATTGGCAGCGCCTAAAAATCTAATCCCAGTTGGCGCATTTTCATGACATTACAGCCGTCTTTCATACACAGTCGACGCAATACCCAAGCGTTGCATCATCAATGCCTTATTACGTGTCTCTGTCGGGCTGCATGTCGACATTCGGCCAGCACTCGAGAGCACTGCTCGAGTCATAAGCGATGCCCTACAAACTCATGCCTTTCCCATTACGCCATTACAACTATTGCACACGACTAAGGCCCAAACAGTGCAATAACAATTGATGCGGCCTGCAACGGAGAAACCCCTCGCTCCCAAGGGAAATGCCACCCACCAGCCATCAGCTTGGGCCAACATGCGCAATAGCCCGTACCACTATCACGATAATGCCAAGGCCAAACGCTGCCCGTCAACTACTCAAGACCTTGGGTTTCATTTCCTCGCACTCGCCGACTCGTACAACGCGGTACAAGCATAGAGAGGCGCGATGACAAGGCGCGAAGATGCCAGCTGAGAAAGCGATCGGGGGCAGGAGGGGCCAAACTACAGCAAAGAGGAGGAGAGGAGAGGGACGGGGGGGCGATGCTCTCTATCGAAAGATTAACACATACAGTTGCACTTGGACGTATTCATCCTCACCAAAGTTCTTGGCTCGTCCGAGGAGTATATTGGTGCACGGAGACGGCGACTGAGACGGTCGAGGGGGGGATGTTGGAGGGGGATGTTGGGTGGGGGTTAGGGAGTGGTCGTCGTATATGAAATGAGCTCGGGCAAGGATTCGGCGTTGCCAAAGGATGAGGAGGAGGAGGAGGAGGAGGGCAATTACGAAGCGACTGGGTTTTCTCAATTGTCAATATTATGATTTTCAATTTTCCGAGCGATCCTCGCATATTGTGCGCGGTTTGCCTTTTCCAACTTTTGATTCCGCATCGTCTTGTTATGCATTTCACGAGTTGGGGCGGTCGGGGAGATTTTGTATTTGTTTGGAAAAATCGGTTGGGCGCGAGTGAATTTTCGTGGAATTGTCGGGATAACTGGAGGAGCGATATGTTTTATTGTTGCGAGTGCGTCTGTATTGGGGATCGGAGATGAATTTGAAAAGTAGAATATTGCTCGGCAGCAAGAATTCGTGGCGAAATTGAGTTTTGCTTAAATTTATTCGACTCGAATGGACTTTATGTGCAAATCGGTAACTTACTTAAAGCAAAGAAAGAATGTGGAAATAAGTTATTACATTGTAAATTAGGAGAATGTAAATTTTTATAGGTCTGTGTCTGTGAGGCTGCGTGCGTTTACAGATTCACAGTTTTCACGAGTAAGTAGGGTAATAGTTATCAGCATAAATTATCGTGACGCGCGACAATGGGAACTTTGAGGATTAAGCTTGAAGGAAGCACAACTTTTTACTACAGACTATTGATTAACAAGGATAATAACGTCCAATTCGAGTATTCGAAAGTTAGTCGGCCGTGAATATGAGATAAGAGGTAATAATCTCGGAATTCCTAGGTTTTGACTTGTGAATTTTGTTTTGGCCATGTTTTGTTCGCGTCAGAGTCGAATAAATTGCTCGTCTGGGAAATATTGTCGATTAAAGTGTTTAATACGAGCCGACACTGGACAATTGCATTATCTTTGAATGAAATATTCTTAATAAAGCATAAAAATGTTCAACCATTATGCTTTTTCTCGAGAGAAAATTGTCTACGCCACTGCCATTGGAAAGAAAGTAAATAACAAAAACGTACGTTAATAATGACGTACAGTTAATCAAGTTGAATACATATTGCTTATCTATTAAAGTCACTGCGACTTGACGAGAAAATTTATGCCTATTCAACATAAAATAACGATTATTGTTATTAGAATTGAAAATACGTATTTTAATATAATAACTGCTGGCGTCGATAATAAATTGCTTTTTTCTACCATACGCGCACGAATATGTATGCGTGACACGCAATTACGAATGTCTCCATCTAATTGACGTCATGGTAATGTATAATATTAATTCATTGCCAATTAAAAAAAGGTAATAGGGTAACAATGTACATACAATATGCCGTTAAGAGTTTACGTTTGTATAATGTTCTCCTTACTTTCGTATATTTTTGGATCGCAAGAGGCACTTGCCAATATCAGCAAAATTCCTTTCTCTCAAAGTACTGCAAGCAAGCATATATAGTTGCAGAAAAAAAAGATGTAATAAACTGCGGAAAACTTTAAATGATTTAAATCCACGTGCATTTGCCATTATTCAACCTTTGACGATGATTTTTTGTTACTTGGCAAGTGTTAGTTGCCACTACCAGAATAATAATCGACTCTTCCCTCATCATTACTGGAAAAAAAGAAAGAGAGAGAGAGAGAATGCATTATACGTAAGATGTTATTGTGAATTATTTGTTGGAGTAGCGAGAGCTAATGAGACTCTTTTTTGCTTTTTTCTAGGTAAGTAACCATGACACAACAAGGAGTTTACGCGTGGGCGGACTACCCAGGACGATTATTTATCATCTCTTTGCCGGGTATGTAACTGTATGGAGGCGATACGGATAAACGGAGTGAAAAGGGAAAAAAATCGAGCGAGAGAGAGAGGGAAATCGATTTATGCAATCATCCATAATCTAGGAGAGGAAGTTGGAAGTAATTGAGCATGGGAAAGGATTTTAACGTCGGCCAAGCACTATTGTTGCTTTATTCGGTATAATTTTCAGATAATCTTGCAAATTATCAAGCAATAATGGGAGTGAAAATTGGAATTTGATGAATAGACTCGATGAAGGATAACTGATTTGACATATTAAATTAAATTTAGCTGTGCATCGTGCGATTTCATCGAATTAAGATTGTGACTTTGAAGCTAAATGTTGGTTATTTAAGCGCTGATTTATTGTCTAAGCAGTTACATTTATGCGGAAAATCTATGGAAAGAAATTACAGGTGAAAAAAAAAACATCAAAACATCAAATATAATCTTTAATTGTAAGGAGAATTCGAGAAGCTCGATAACGTCACGGCCACTGAGCTTGCAAATTTCATTAAAAATCTATTTAATTACTCTTGTTTAACGCCTTGTCAACGATCTCGACGCTCGGCGCTAAAACTACACGATTAATTTTGCTTTTTAGAAGAGGATTGGTAATTGCGTGGGTTGCGCAGTTGACGCGCACTCTGGCTTTGCTAGGCAATAATTATTGAAGGAGCGAGAGGGAAAAACGGCAAGAATAGCGAATCACAAAGATATAAGGAAATGGGATGAAAATACGAAGGCCAGTTTCCAATGTTCAATGAACCTATCAACTTATTATTATTCACAGTCCCCTCAATGAAGTATAGTGCGCGCGTGCTATAAAGTCAATTCCACCGCTTGACTTCCATCTCGGATTGATATAACAAAAAATTATCTACAAAACGCTCAGCAAGAGTTGCGCGGGCACTCGGCTCTCACCTCCTATCAGTGAGTTTGAATCGCCGCAATAAATTACGCTAGTCCATTGATTCGAGATATACGATAGAATAATTGCATCTCGCGACTTATTCCAGAGATGATAAAATGGCTGATCCATAATTGTGGTGTAATGTTTTTATTCCTCCTGACGCAGCTACTGGATTCCGGTTTCCTTAACGAGATTCAAACATTCCTCATAAACATTCGAATGATTGATTGCCCATTGCATGCAATCGGAACCACTTCGTAATAATAACGATAATAACGATAATAACGATAACAACGATAATAATAATAATGACGACGACGATAATTAATGGCGGCAAGCCCGTTGTATCCGTACAATTTAAGCCACCTAGGCATGGAGAGAGAGAGAGAGAGAGATTTTTTTTTCCCTTCTGTGTAATGGTGGGTTGAGTCCCAGAGTAGGTACAGAGTAGCCAGAGAATGTGGCGCGTAACGTTTTGCTAAATAATTGATTTTTAAAATGCGCCTGTAATTGTCGACATTTGTTACGCGCTAATGATTTGGCGTTCCCGAGGACATTTGATTGAGCAATCGCGGCGATCGTCAAACCAATGCGCGGCCACGCACTCCTTACCCGAGTCCATTATTCAAATGATTAATAAGCGTCGAGCGATCCATTAGAAAATCCGAGGGAACGATTTATTGACGAGACGTCGAGCGCAATTGTCCAGCGAGGAATTACCAAACGGCCAACTAGACACCTCGATTCTTGCAACCAATTACATTTTTTCACGTCAATTGTAGCCGAGCGAAGCCCCCGAATCCGACAAACAGGACTTGCGCCTAAACCTCAACATTCTAATCTCCCGGGCCAATCGCTATATCTCGTTTAGTTAATAATAATCGGGAGGCATATTGGCTCAATCGAGCCAGTCAACTTAATCGAGTATGTCTCGAGGGTATGTCAGTTTTATGTTAACCTCTGGAGATTAGGCAAATGAAGTATTCTTAATCCTCGACTGCGAATCTCGAATATAATGCGACTGGCCCCGAGACTTTGCGCTGCAAAAATCTCCTTTCAGCGCGCAAAAAAAAAAAAAATCGGCCCCACACTCGTAAAACGCCCCATAAAATACCTTAAAATCAGGCGTAAAAATATATAAAAATTTGATCCTCTTATTATTAATAATTGTTATCATTATGTTGCTTAAGGAGCTTAGTTATTATTTATTCGGAGGGGGAGGAGGAGGAGGAGGAGGGACCGGCCCACGGCTCGGCCATTATCGTAAATTATTAATCCGATAAATTTCGCATTTAATGCTATTGCAAATTCTCGAAACGTCGAATCAGTCAATGTAAGAAATAGGAGGAGAAAAAGAGGTAGAATGCCGTTTGTTGGGCCCGTCGCCGTTTTCTCTGCCCGATAAAAAAGCGTGCGTATGTATAACGAGACGTGTGAGCGCATTCTGCCTTTCGAATATTCGTCTTGTTAAACGTGCATGCCACCGCGATTTTTTCCCGATCCCCCCCCATCCCGTATTTACCCCCGTTGCATTTGCCAGGGACTGGAGCAGCTGCAATTATGCGCGAATACTTGCCATGATTATTCCTTCCTCTCACATCCTCGGATCCTCCAAATCCTCCCCACCCCCCAACCAAGCCCAGCGTCACAATAGCCCAGGCGAGTGCCTTAGAAGATGCATTTCTCGGATGACGGCTGATAAGCTGGCGATATGGACTCGCGCGAGGCTGGCGGATAAGAAAAACTTGGAGGCCGAAGGAATAGGGAGGGCTGGCTCGGCCTCTATGCGGTAGCTCGGGCTTGTTAACTTGGGGCTGCGCGAAATTTAAATGGGACTAAAAATAAATGCTGTCGGGCGAGCGAGCGATTTCTTTCAGCGAAATGCAAAAGATAAAGGGCGAGGGGGGGAGGCTGAGCAGTGGCTGAGAGGAGGAGGCGCCTTGCGAGAATAAGAAGGAGGAGAGGAGAGAAAAAGCTGGAAGGAGGGGAAGCGCTCATGCATAGCTACTGAGCAACGCACATCGATCAATCATTCGCTAATTATGCCCGCGATTTCTTTCTTTCGGGGGCATCGGGATGGCGCTGGGACGTCGATGCCGAATTTTCGCTCGGCTCCCAGCCTCATTCCTATTCCCAATCGGCTCTCGAAACTCGGCCAAGATTCCTTACGCTCCTACTCGTCCAACCGCCTAACCAAACTGCATATGTAGATGTGCACGGATGGACAGGCTGGCGAAGCGAAGCCAAAAGAGGGCCGCTCGGGCCTCACTCGGCCACATTCGTCCCTCACCTACACTTGTCACAATATATCTCCCTCCCTCTCCCTCGCTCTCTCTCCTCTCTCTGCTTTTAAGCAGAGAGCGCTGCTCCCCAAGATTGCCAATTAAAGCTCCGATTCTAGTAATTTGGTACTCTTTCGAATTTTCCTCCAATAAGCCCTCAATTCGGTCGAGAGTCCTTAAGGATAAATAATAATGATATTCCCATCTCGATTGGCTTTCCATTTGTATGGTGAATAATGCGCCTCATCAATCCATCGGGGAAGAAAAGCGCGTTTGTGCATTTATTTCGCTAGGAAATGCCATTATTGGAGCGACCAGTGAGATTAACTTGTAAATATAGACCAAGTGAGAGAGAGAGAGAGAGAGAGAGCTTGCTCATTATTGGCATCATTTGTAGGACGAGGGAATATTAATCTCGTTATCTGATATCGTAATGAGCCGATTTATCAATTGGAAATTGAAAGAGCTCAATGGGCACATTTTTCCGCTTAATCGCCGCTTTATACGGATTTTCGCCTTTATCTCCGGGATTATTAAATTTGCTTATTTACTTGCTATTCGATGCGCTGCTGAATACGAGCTCGGCCATAAAAATGCCAAATTCTTTGTCCCAAAGCCATACGAGATCGCGCGATAAGGAATATTACGGGAAATTATGGGCTTCGCATTAATGGGCTGAAAGTTTTTTTTTTGCTACGCTAATGTCCCTCGGCTAATGTATCGCCGCGTTTCCGTTGTCACGGAGCGTCACTACTACGTCACGGCCATGACAAATGAAAACGTCGAGTGAAAATTTATAGCCAAAACGACCATCTCTCTCACCACTCGCGAAATAATCTTATAGCCACCACCAAGTATTTTAGCCTACTTATCCCACTAACGTGTGCCGCCCCCTCTCATTTACTTGATGCTATTTTGCAATGCTATATTTCGTTGGCCTGTCGGGCGGATTTATTTTAAGCCTTAAATAGACTTTATGAATATTATTGCATTATCGGCCGAAAAACCAGGTTTACGGAGGTAAGAGCGGCCGTTTACAGCAACTTTGCACTAGCCAACTTCTATCACCCCACCCCTTCCCCCTTCCCCCTCGGCACTAATATGATAAATCGGAGGATTTGCAGCCTCGCCAGATGCAAAGACACGACGAAAATCGTAAGCTGACAAATGCGTAAGCCGAGTCCAATTACGAGATATCATTCGGCTTTAAAAAGGCGACCTCTCAATACTTGTATAATTTCAAATAATTGTCCGTTTCTTTAATTAAAAAATCTCGGCACCAAGAGTCGCGCGGCTCAAACAGATGTTTTCCTTCATTAACTCGAATAAACAGGCCTGCCTCGGCTACAAATAAGTCTTGAGGAGCTCCTGGGGGATAAATGAAAATCACGCGGAAATGCGATTACAGGCGCATAAAGTGCAAAAGGAAAAGAGTTAAAAGCGACTAGAGGGACTGGATGGCGGAGAATGATGGAAGCGAAGGAATGAGTTGGTGTCCGCGGAGAGTGAGAGAGAGAGAGAGATTACTTGGGAAAAGAGAAGCACCGAAGCGGATCTCGAGTGCATTAAACGAAATTAAGCAATTAACCATTTAATCGAATTAGCGCATCCGGGGCTCGGCAAGTGGAAGGTTCGGTCTAAGGGGCTGGGGTTTTGACGGACGAGCGGTTTCGAGAGGAATCTTTGAGAGAAAGAGAATGGCTGGTTGAGCGCGAAATATGAACGAAAGAAGAAGATAAGAACGCGAGAGAGAGAGAGAGAGAGAGAAGAAGACGAACTCGGCGATGTAATATATATATATATATGTATACGGGTGTGCGTGTGTGTGTGGGTTTGTGTGTGTGCGTGTACGGAGGGAGGGG
>JAPYYT010004026.1:0-14966 GCA_030522565.1 Ceratosolen corneri | reverse complement strand
CTTTTACTACAGTGGTTTCCAATACAACCTTGATACACACTTGATATAAATGATTTATTACCTTTGTAACTTAATGTTTTATTAATACGTATATCTGGCGTTATATATTATTTAAAAACTTATCAATGTTCACAAGAAAAAAGATAAAAAATCTTTATGGATACTTTTACTTTATCGAAGAATTTTAAACACCAAATCTTCAGACTTGTATTAAACAGTCATTTAAGGTCTTTAGTCGTGAATATTACAAGCTTTATAGATGAAATTATTTAGTTCAGCAAAACTCAGTCGAAAAGTTTTTATAAAAATACTTCTTTATTCTGTTTAATTTTTCGATTTTTTTTTGTCAATTGAATTATTTGGCAATATATTTTTAAGCACAAATAAAACGATATGAAATAAAATTAGCCTGAGATGTGAACTTACAAAATGCATATCTTTTTTGGTACTCGAAGAGACTTAGGAAAAAGGCCAACAACGAAATACGTCATAACGTAGTGCACGCGTACAGGTATATTCCGATCACATTTCTATCTTCTTTTTGGCATTGGTGCAGCGAGTCAAATTTCCCTCGGGATTAGCTATAGGCAATATTGAAAAAAAGAGCTCGGAGAAAGTATTTCCATTTTATTTACGCAGTGCTCGCAGAACTACATAGAAATTAGAGTATTATCGCAATTAGAATGGTCTCTCTTATGGTTGGCCGAACATCGGCAGCGTGTTGCAATTTCAAAAATCTACGCCAACATTCCTAACATTTTTCAAGTAGGATTCCACTTTAAATGATTTAGCCGACCACCGTATATCTCACGTATACAGTCGTAACCCTATGCCAAACTCTTGTCCTTTTGTATTTCGAGCATGTACATTGGGACATTCCAAAAATTTACGGCTCCAGTTCCTTACGCCGCTTCCGCAGAACACACAACCGTGCACACACGCACGCGCACACTTCCGATCACTTTCTCATTTAATTCCCATAATTCGTCCGGCTACATGCATCTCGATTTTCATTCATCGACTCACGATGGCTGACCCTTACGATATTGTATACCACAACGAGATGAATATTCCCTTCGGCCGACCCATATTTGTTGTCTCCCTTGGCACTTTTTCCATACTTTTTTTTTATTTCACCCTCCACCTCACTTTTTGCCTCTCCCTTTCCTGCTGTCTGTTCGTACCGTATTATTTTCGACCTACCCACGCGCACACACATATACACATGCAACCTACTTCGAATCACCCCCGTAGCCGCCCCTTTGCTGAGAAATAAGCGACAACGACGGCCCGGGAGAAATAATGTGGACGAGAGTCGAGGCTAATCGTCGTTCGTATTTCATTTTGCTATCTCTCTCTCTCTTTCTCTCTCTCTCTCTCTCTCTCTCTCTCTCTCTCTCTCTATTTATCTCTATTTATCTCTATTTATTTCTCCTCTCTTTATCGGGACAACGACAAGCCGATATTGCATACGGCCGCGTGATGCGTTCCGTCAAGTTTCTATGTATGTTTGTAGCACCTGACCACGGAAATATGGCGATATCCGCTTGAAAATGCCGGTCATACCTTTAAAATCATAATATTCATAATTCAAGAAGATAATAGCTAACAATATTGATTTTAAAATTGAAAGTTCTAAATTGTGCAAAAAAAAAAAATCGTGTTTCATAAGTTAAGTAATTTGTTTCTGTACTAAATATACAACGTTGAGTAATTTTCACTTTCCATGTAAATTTAAAATTAACTATCAAAATTCATTTATTGCTAAACATTCGGTTTTTAATTATGTCAAAATATTTTTATTATATTAAATAGAATATTATTAAATATGTAACCTGTTTCAAATTTTATTAATCATATTTACTTAATATTTATTTGATTATTAGATGTATAATATATGACGTTTATATAAAAAAAACGTGAGAACATTTTTTCATATAAATAAGATTTGATTTAAAAAATAAATTTTACTTTTTCTTACATTTATCTACTAATTTTAAATTCTGAAATTGATGGTTATGCTATAATATAAAAATTATTTAATTACGTGAAATTATAAAGATATAATAAAATTTAATAAATTGCTTCATTTTAGAACATTCAAGTTTGTTTCTGTATAACAATTATTTTTAAAATAATTACTAGGTTTTTTAAAACGATTTTTGTAATTGTTTTTTTAAATATCTTTGACAATCATAACATTACTTATTCGTTAAATCAATTATTGAATTATGTTAACATTATGTTAATATTTTTTATATTCTAATAAGTATTTAAATACATGGTATAACACATGCAAATATACGTACTTACGTAAATGCGTATATGTATATATAATATTTCAATATAAATAATCATAAATAATTTAGTTTTTTTATATAATAAATCGTCAATAAATAAAATAATATATCTATTTTAAAATGAATAAATACCTTTTAATTTGAATTATTTCTTAGTATTGCTTTATCATATGTAATGTGTAACAGATGTACCTTTTCATATAATTATAACATTTCAAATTTATAAACGCATTGGCATTTTAAAACTCTTATGTGTGTTTAGAATATATATATATATATCAAACAATAGTTATAAACTGAGAATTGTGAATAAACTTTTAATTTCAACTGTAATAAAATAAGAGAAGCCCGAATAATGCTACCCAAGATATATCAAATTCTCATGATCTTCATTATCTATAAATGTAAATCTTCGCGTTTAGGTTTATCAATGAAAAGTTTCAATTACTACATTTTTTAACTATATTACACAATTTAAAGGTATTAAATAACCAGTTTTACTATATATAATTCTAATAATTATATATACTCAATTTATATATCAAATTATATATACTCAATGATAATATTTAACGACTGCCATTGAAATTTTTCCACGTTCTTTGAGTTATCGATAAAATTACTAATTAACATTTTTTTACATCAATATAAATTTGCTACATAAAGAACATTTCTATCAGGGAAAATATAAATCAGTACTTTTATAAATATTATCGACATACTTCGTGAATCTCATTATTAAACTGAACTATCATTTGTCGTGAAACTTTGTTCTTCAATCGTATAGGAAACGGAACGCAGTTCTAACAAGCTGGTTTCCAAGTGCCAGCGACACAGTTTCTTTATTGCTGATTATATTTTAGCCTTGAATCATAAGTTACTTTTGAATTGATGTATCAAATAATTTGGAATAATCGGATAGAAAAAACAATAAAACTGGAATGGCTAAAGTGAGAATTTTGCAGAAAGACTTACAGAAATGATTGCCAGGTCCGGCGTAGTGGTGACCTTTATAAGCTGCAAATAATCCAGGATTGATACCAATCTGAAAAAGGAAACGAAAAAATATGTTTAAATAAAGAGGGAAGTTTAAGAAGTTACGAAAAATATGTATGTGTGCTTGCGGATGCAATAAAAGACCGAAGGAAAGTATAGGAAAAATAAAAGGTATGAATATAAGTACGCATGTGATTTAACGAAAGTTTTACGTGCTGACCTTGCCAAGAGTCGCAGGTCAAATAACTGCACTCAGAAAACAGTTGTACTATGTTAAATACAATGTCATTTGCATTAGGAAACTTTTATTAAAATAAATATACACAGAATTTATAATCGTTCTATTGACATATCGAAAACTTTAAATCATTCTTTTTGTACTATTTTTAAGTGCTTATCAATTATATTATTATGCAATGAAATGAATCATTTTCAAACATTCAATAAGTATGAATTATATCAATTATTTCAGAACAGCAAATTTATTTATTTATGAATAGTAATTATTATTTTACTTTATGTTATACAAAATTTTACTCTAGAAAGGATAAAAATTACAATTCCTTAAAAAATAAATATATATGCCTTGTTCCACAATAATATTCTTTTGATAGAATAAACTTTCTTGCAAAATAAATTTATTTTTTATTTTTATTTTATTATTTTTATAATATTATTGTTATTTATCGCAAATTTTTAAATCTAACTGTACGAATCTTTGCATAAACTGTATTGCATATTCCACTCTTTCATATATTGTTTCAAATTATAATTAATGAAATGTTTTGAAAATCAAACAATGTAATTCATGATATATAAATTGCTTAATTTAAAAAGATTTCACTCATTATACATATAAAATAATTATTGACTAATAAATAGAATCTTTTATTATCTTTATTTTAAAAAATTGTGAACTATTAGTTATACAAGAATTGATATTTTAACAATAAGTTTATATGTAGAAATAAATGTAATTTGAATCATAAATTCTGATCCAAATGTTTATTATTGTGTCAACGATTATTTATTTATTTCATAACGTAGAAGAGAGATAATTGTCTTCTATCCTGACTTATTTTTTACTTTTATTCTATGAACATCTATGAAAAACTATAATAAATTTCCAAATTTTATTGAAAATTAATATACCTGTATAATATACTATTATCTATAATAAAATCTATAATACACACTAATTGTCGGCTTAGAAAAAAATGTATAATCTGATCTTTTCATTACGAGTGGAAAGGTAATTTCTGAACGGGATTTGATCTTATTTTCTCAACATTGGTACATTCACTCTAAAGAAGTTGTTAAATAGTCATTAGGTTTTTTTTTGTAATTTGAGTGCAAACGTTTGTAGAGATGCATTGATAATACACGAAGGTTCTAAAGCTGTAAATAAGAGACGCGTTATAAGATGAAAGAGAGGGAGGGTGAGGGACGAAGCAAGCTGCATAATAAGATTTGACGGGTGGAAATGGAATTCGAGGGTAAACTTTTTTTTCCTTTTCTCTGACTGACAGCAAGAAATGGACGAGGGAGTCTAAGAGTCGCGAACCAAGTCTCGTTGTCGTCGTCGTTGTCGGCGTCGCTGTCGCCGTCGGCGTCGCCGTCGCCGTCGCCGTCGCCGTCGCCGTCGTCGTCATCGTCGTCTTCAATCGGTTTCAGAAAATTAGCGGGCACACGACCAAGGCTTATTTCCACTTCGTTTCCGTTAATGCGCACACAGTGCAACTTCGTCCCTGTCTCATTAATGAGACCGCATTTCGCTAAGGGTCGTGCACACTTTTCATCCGAAGCCCAAATAAAGGAAAGCTGGGAAAAATATACAGTCGCGCTATTTGCATTATCCTATTACTGAAGAACAAATATTAATGCCCGCGTAAATCGTTTACTGCTTTTGTTTTCTGTAATTAATTTTTCGGATTAACACTCATAGTTTTTACTTATGAAACAATAATATATAATTATAAGCATTTTTGGCTACCAATCATAGATTATATGTATATGTTCTTACTGACTTCGGCTTATTGTAAAAAAAAGTATTTTCAGATGATATTGATTAAGACACTTGAAGCATAAATTATATATTTCATTAAAGTTATACACTATTATATATGCACCAATATTTTTATTAGAAAAAACTGACTTGTCTATAATATATATATATATATCTAATAGCATTATACTTTATAAGATACAATTTTTCAAAGAAATTTAAAAATATACAGGTTTTAAAAAAAATAAAACGGCAATAAAAATATATAAATTTAAAAAATCTAATACAATACATAATTTGGACCTTTTTCAAAAAATTTTTGGAAAAAAATGTTTGTTTTGTTAAATTATTTTACCAATTAATAAACACAATTGAACATATAATTTTTAATAAATAACCCGGAAAAAATTTTATGAAAGATAACATGTTAAATATGAATGCTAAATATTTTTCATATTTTTTCAAACTATTTTTTCATGCAATTATTTTATAGTCTTTATAGTATAGTTTATTTAGACAATTAATATAAAATATTAAAATATTAATAATTATTTTCTATATAGTTAGCAAATTACTTTAAATATGAATCATTTTCTTACTGAAGTTTTGTTTGTTTTATTTCTTGTACACGCTTATTAAAAATTATATATTATAAAAAATATTTTCAAGTATTCATAAAAGACATGATCCGTGTTTAGTTTACATTACTGTATATAATATGCGTTGATGTAGTACCAGAAAGTATTATTTAAATATATAAAAATTTTATTTAAACATTGTTTTTTTACAGTTATAAAAAAAATATATATAAATGTCTAATAAAAACGTATGAATTAAAAACATTAGGCTATAATTTACTACTATCTGATTATGCATTTTACAATATATTTGTTACCATTGATACCTAATATATATACTTTGAAGTGGGATTGAAATAATTTAAAACAATTACTTCATAAAACTATTTATAATAATACAAGTAAATATAATAAATTGATCATATAACTCTTGTACGAGAATTAATATTTTAATTGGACAATAATATAAGCCTTTTATTTGTATATAAATATTGATTTTTTTGAATATATAAAAGTATCGTTTTAATGCTACTGTATGCATCTAAAAAATTTTATTTATATCTTATATACAAATTTTAAAGATCATAGTAATATTAAATTTTATATTATTGAATTTGAAAAAAGATAAAATATTGGTAAGTTTGTAAGCAATTTCTTTATTTTTTTCTGGCGTGAATTTATTAATTTCATTACTGGTACTTTAATAATATTTTAAGAAAATTTTATTGAATAAAATGATATTGGTTAACATGATTGTTGATGATCTAAACATTATTTTTTAATGAATTGCCATAAAAATTTTAATTTTATCTTCATTTTTTATATTGATTTTATAATGCGCTTTTATTAGACCATAAAATATATTTCATTATATTATATATTATAATTAAATATTTAAAGCTAAAACTATGATACAACAATATATTTATAGGCATTAAAAAACAGTTTTATATCAACTAATTTAAGGTAAGTTCCCTGAATATAGTGTACAAAATAAATTAGAGATCAAAAGTTCAGTATAACTTATACAATAATCTCATTCATACCTTTTAATTTTAATTGTTAAAACATTCACTGCATTTATAAATACTTTTTGTATGATTTTTATAAGTTTTTAAAAATCTAAATGTTGAGATATAATGTAATAGTGACAATTTAAAATTAATATAAAAATTTATATATATTAAAGTAAGATTTGATTTATTTAAATAATTTTATCAAAAATATACAAAACCTAATTAAATTTAAATAATAAGATAATCATATCAAAATGGGTATTCATTATTATACTTAATTACTGTAGTTCAAATAAGATTTAATAAGATACTTGCAACAAAATTTTATTTACCATATATAGTGATTTTGATATGTGAGTAATATAAATTTCACTATATACGATTAAACTAAGAATAATTCTGCCAATTGTTGCATTACCAGTAATTGTTATGCTTAACTTACATTTGATAATAAAGCTAAATACGAATAATACCAATAATTCACGATTAATTTAAGGTTGTACATAAAAAATACACCAATAATAAAATAATAATAGATACATACAGTGGTGGCATTACAAGTAAGCGAAATGCATCTAATAATATTTATACACACGTAAATATAAATACATTTAAAATTTCTTAGAGTAATTCTCAGGTACTAGATTCTACACAAGTACACACATTATTACTGCTTTAAAAGTAGGATTTAGTATACTTTAATTTTCAGAAGCTTGTAACTGTGCCTCTAAATTTCGTCATAAGACATATGTTTTTATCACAATATTATATTGTTATAAAAACTAAAATATAATATTCTGTTTATTTAATTCATTAATTAATATGATTTTTATTATCCTTATTTTGTTTCTTTTCGTGATATTCGTTTTTGCGCACACTCGAAGGAGAAAAAAGTAAAGTAATATATTGAATTTAATTTTTGACGAAAAAGTGCCTTGAATCCCTAACAGTTTATTTTTCTTAAATAAAGCAGTTTATACTTTTAATAAAAATAAGATAGCATGGACTAGGTCGACAAGTCGGGCACAAAACCTGTCTGCCAAGTTGCCATCAGCATTACATTACAGCTCATTACTCCGTCCAAGTCGCAATGAAAATTTCAAAACTACAACACGGCCTAATATTCCCGTTTCCCCGATTTGCAAAACTCGGCCGAGCTTTTCCTTTTTAAAGTGCGAATTGATGCCCATAGAAGACGTGTCGTACCCAAGTAATCGAAAATTTTGAAAGCATATATAAATAAATAAATACTTCCTAGACAAATATGTATAAATTATAATAGCGAATGTTTTTATAATCCGCCCCACCGTATACCGTAAAATGTGTCTAGTTATAATATTTGCTCGATTAAAAAATATCTTACTTAAAAACCTTGGCTTTTAAATTACGATAAACAATGAAAATCCAAATATTCGAACTATCGAATTTTTTAAAAACTTTTCCCCTCACCTTCTTAAGCTTAAAGTTATTATGCACTTGATCCATGGAAGCGCCAATTTTACGTTCTATAAACGCAGAGAGCAAGTGAGCTCAATAAAACTTTTTTTAACGATGAACGCGAGCTAATAATACCATCCTTTGGCATATGTTTACGAGTGATTCGAAGAGCGGAGACATTGTTTGGTAAATTAGCCTATAAAATATTTCAAGTATCCAAAGATAGGAGACCTTCCGATTATCTAGCGACCGTCGGAGTTGTAATGCTCTGAATATGCGGCGCACAATGTCAAATGTAGATAGCCGCGGTCGACTAACTCATCTGCACTTTGCGACGACGCTGATTATGCAACGTATGTACGAGCGCCTCGGCTATAGCTTGTTTACCAGCTTCGTCAGGTGTGTAGTTGCTAGGTATATGTACCTGTTGCGTAAGCCCGCGCGAGCATTTTCTTCGCTCCTCACTTTGGAGGTTAGGTAATTAATGGCGACAAAGTCCAAGGATGCGCGAGTCGAGCGCTTGGCTTGTACTGTTGCGTCGCTTCGCAAGTAATTGTAGTTGTAACTGATTGTTCCTTATACGTATATCTTGCGTCTACGTTTATTTAAACTATTCAGCTGTTGGTAGACTTGATTATGCACGTAATTAACTGCGCGGAGACCAGTTGTATTGTTTCGCGAAAGTCGGCAAAATGATATTGCCATGCATTGACTGTCCACTAAAATTAAAGAACCTACGAGGACGTTGTTCAGTAGGTTTTAAACTTGACTGCTCTGACTTAAACTTGTCGCGACTTCTCTCTTTGTAGCTTGATGCATTTACGTCTATTCAAACTGGATAAATGTGTTGCAAACGAATAATGATCGCCAATGTGTGAGCATAATTGCAGCCATCTTGAAACTTAACATGCATCCTGACTGACGTTACTGACTAGTGTTCAAGGTTCTTTCAACTATAACTAAACTGTTGTCTTTTTCTTTATTACACACCGCGCACACGTGTAATATCAATAATATTATTATCTTTCTTTCATTTCAATCAAGAAGACAGAGATATGGCGGAACAACAAAATTTTTGCAAAAACTAGCGTTTTTCATTATGTTTTTCTGCAGGTAGATTAATTCGCAAAAAATTCTTCAATTAATTTAAAATTGTATAACGTCATTTGTCTCTTTGTTGCGTGCGCGCGCGTGTGCGTTTCATACGATAGTTGTGGCGATAAGCAGGTTAAATTAGCAAATCAAAGTTAAATAAAATCATAATTTGATCTGGTCAACAAATTGCTTAAAATAACACAAACGAATAATTTTAATTTTACTAGTCATGCATTCCTTGCTATATGATAGTGATCATTTTTATGTGCTACACTGGTTTTACAATCTGACGCTTTCGTTTCACTAGCTACATAATCGAGGTGTAATTACGCGATGCAGATAATTGTGTGTACACGTGTCACCATGTATAATTGCTTATTATTTTACATCCAAGTACGATGGTAGAAGAAATTGTATAGCTTTATGCACGAAGAATGAGAAAACCCTTAAGGCCCTGTTAAGCATTAGATATTTCACAAAATTCTTTAAGATAAGACTTTTAAATTAATTTGCACAATAAATAAAAGAATAAAAATAATTTTTTAAACGTTCAATTCTATAATAATTAAACCACTATAGAAAATGCATTTTATAAGCATTTAACATAATTATAGCTATTTATCATTTGCTTAAATATTTATAGACAATTGTCGATATAGTTCTAAATTAGCATAATAAGATAAAAATTAAACATGAAAACCAATCAAGAGATTGAATAATAATGACCTTCATTGAATCACGTGTCGTATTTATCGTAGTATTTATCGATAAATAACTTTAATTGTTACTTCGATTTACTTGAAAACAGAATTATAATTTTTATTATCTATGCAGCCCTGATGTATTATTAAATGAATATTGAATGCAAGTATCTTAACAGTTAAAAAAATTTACTGGGAGGAAGACTTACGAAAAGAGCGTAACTTGAAATAATTTTTCATTTTATTTAAAGTAATAATTTTAATTTAAATATGGTTACTCATTGCATTTCAACTTTAATTTAGCATATAAGTTACCTAAGAAAACTCTTATTGCTATTTATTTAACATTTAGAATGAAAAAAAAATCAACAACAAATACTCTAAATATAACAATTAAAACAAGTAAAAATCTGTTGAGAATTCTATTTTCTAAAGAATGACTGATCCTTCCTGATAAGATTTTAGGATTACAGTAGCTTTACAAAAGAATATATTTAGTCAACAAAGTGTGCAAGACTCAATAAGGACAAAGCGTATTACACGAAAATAAGATAAATGATAAATTCAAATAAAAATTTAAAGGCTATTAAATTTCACTTTGATTTTTGAGGTCTTGAGTAATTAATTTATTATCGCATTGCACAAAAAATTGCTTGCCTACACCTCTAAGAAGAGTTCTGGTTCTTATTTAAGGCTATAAGCTAGGAGAAAAATTATCTTAAAGTAACAATAAAAAAAAATTTCATACATGCGAAATGCAATTAAATATTGTCGAAGACTCAAAATTTTATTCATATATTCATATATATATATANNNATAATAATAGTAAATATGAGTAATAAAGTACTTTAAATTAATTTCATCTGAATTATCGATCGTTTTCATGCACTCGCAATATCGAACTTATGTCGATCTTCTCTTTTACATTAGCAAGGAATTTCTCACAATACTCCTATCTATTATAATATAAGAAATAAGAATTTTTATTTGTAAATAGTCCATATTTTCAATCAAAATGCTGCTTACTCGAGCCGAACAACAATTTTTTTATTCATCATAAACTTGTGCCCATTCGAAGCGTAATAAAATTGTAACAATCCACCCTCCTCTAGCAGTGTCTCGTTTAGAAATGGCCGCGTTTAAGTGAGACCACCACAGCTAAAAAGCGATCAGCGTGAATTTGTTTCAACTCACTGCTAAACAATTAAGTTCAATTTTGAAGTCGCGGTAGCGTATTTCCAGCATTAAATACCGCGCGGTGTGAAATCCATCAGTGTTACAACGGCATTGTGAGCAATACTGATATTACCCGGTCCATGCAAACGCGAACATCCGAAGTTCACATTTCTCAAATGACGAGGCAGATTGTCCTTCGAGGGCAATCTTCCAAAACGCAGCCACCGAAGCATTATCCACTTGGGGGCGCATTCGTGTGCTCCGTTGCAGATTCGCGCGTACAATGCAACTGCCGCATCCAAGCTACGTCTCGTGGCTAACTATCCTCGTAAATAAATGGAAAGCTCGAGTTGCGATTATCTACGCCGCGTCCCCTCGCTTTTTCTCTTATCGGGAATTGTGAGCGCGCCCGTTCTTTCTTACATATAAGTTTCAACTTTAGAAAATAGAGGATATTATGGAGCGGCCAAATTCCGTGAACATTCCGCGTAGGCGGCTTGCCCCGTTGCTTTCACCAGATTTTTACGAGCCCTTCTTTTGTGAGTTGTTTATCTAGTCGAGTGCTCCTTTTCTTCTCGATCCCATGCCATAGCAATTATATCGTGGGCTTGCAATCCACGTGATTTACGAAGTGTAACGATCATAGAATTCAATTGATTTTCTTTCGCCTTGTATGAAGGTGTGCTAATTAAATTAGACAACGCATATTTGGCTTTTATCAGATCCTTCGCAATCGCATATTTAGTACAGCTTTTGAACAATTGAAATAGATATTTGGGAAATATAGCAGATATTATTCACGAGTATAAACTTTCATTCTAATAAATGCGAAGTCGATGTTTATTTTAATATTGACTTTATCGGAAAATTATTAACATAAGCATGTTCACATTTGGTATATTAAGGTCGTATCTAAATAATTTATCTAACAATTAATGAACTGAGTGACTATTCTTTTTCGCATATGTAGTTACGATTTATTCTGTTCAAGTAGTGTTGTATCAATACATTTGTAATAAAAACTAAGTAATTCTAATGGATTTTTAACCTCCATTTTTATTCTTCTAAAAATAATAATAAAACCAAGTGCAATTTGCTTTTCTTTTAATTAGTTAAGTCGAGAGAGAGAGAGGGAGAGAGAGCTGAATTTAGAGTCTTTTCCAGGTACCATCCAATAGGTCTTCATCCACAAATTCAGCTCAAAGCAAAGAACAAAGAACAATGAAAAAAGATAGTAGACTGGCGATTGGTGAAAGGTAGCGCGGGTGGGGGTGTGGGTTACGTCTATCGATTGATCGTCATCGCATTCCATGTGCATGCATACGAAATAAGAAATGACGATGGACAGTGGGATGGATCGAGAGGGGGGGGGAGGGGGGGGCAGCGGGTGGAGCATTCTGGTATAAATCGCCACCGCGCCTTGATAACGTCAGGGGCCTGCGTGTGATGAATGCTCGGGCGAGGAAAAAACCGCGCTTCCGTGGCCAAAATGAAAGTCGAGCTCCGGGCCCCATAAAGTATAGCTCGCATGAGCCCGTTAGCGGCCCCGTCGGACGTGAGTCCGAGGAGTGTAGGGGACAAACAACTCCTCCCTCTCTCTCTCTCTCTCCCTCTCTCTCTCTCTCTCTCTCTCTCTCTCTCTCATACGTGTGCGTGCACGTGCAGACGCACCCAGCATGACTAAAGGGCGATTGCGATATTAGTCCCGGGGCCGTGTGCGGGTTCGATCGAGGCCCGCGATTATGCGTCCTTTCCCGTGTTTTTAGCCGCCCCGCGCGAAAAGTGCCTTTTACATAATCTGCCAATTATGAAGTTTTTTGCTACTTCTTTTGTCCACTGCCTGGCAGCTATTGTGCCGAATTGAATGGAGGCGTAAATTATTTCAAACAATTTTGAAGCTAATGATTTTTGCGATGCCTTGGTATTTCCAAATATGCTGTTTGACGTTTGCTGGATATCCGCTCGCGTTACAATTTTAATCCATCGAATTTCCATGGGTATTCAACGAATTTCAAAAATTAATCAACCCGTTCACCCAAAATTTCATTGATTATCTTCGATGTATCTTTCTGTTCATCACCAAATGTTCAATTCACTATTATAACATTAATACTATGTTCGTCGTTATTTATATACAAAAGATAAAATTTTTAGGCAGAAAAATTACGTTTCTTTTATTATGCACACGTATCATTTAAAAGAGACTCATAGTCAAATACAGATTTTGAAAATTCTATGCAAAGTAAATGACAGATATTACACGTGTAATGACATAAGAAGTAACAGTGATTATATAATTCTATAAAACTGAACTACGCATCTGATTAATTAAACGATAAAATAATTACAAATATTACTATGCATTTTATTTTTAATATTTATAATATTCGTTATATCGTAAATTAGTCGATACAATTATTATCTTATTATTAATCAATAAGTAACATTAGTTGATAAATTCAAGGAGGTTTCTCAAAAAAGTTTATAGCATTTAATTATAAAATTATTATTAGAATAACACTGTGAATCACTTTTGATAATAAAAAAGGACAGCCTCTAACTGTAAAAAATCTACTATTAATAGTCATATATAAAAAAGCTATAGAAAAAATTTTGGTCATGCCAATGTTTTAATTTGAAATCGTTGGTTTTGTAAACGTTGCAAACGCAATGCAAACATTTTTGTACGTTATTGATTTTATCTCGCAAAACTTTCATCCCAATTGAGTATAACCTTTAATGAAATAACATACAAGGATAATAAACTGCTACTTCTTAGGTAAAAAATACTTTTCGCAAAAAATTCAAAGTACTGAGAGTATTTACGAACTTTTCCTATTTTCCGTTTTAATTTAGTATATAAAATTAATATGTATCATTGAAGAGAAGGTATAAAAGTAATAATTATTGTTTTATATAATGCGAATAAAATGTGTATTTTCCATATATATCTTTCATTTGCATAAATATGATTAATTATGTAAAATATATAGAAACTGTCAAAAAATTACCCTTCAAAGATGAAATTTTGAAGCAAATTATTTTCACCGTTTTGTTAATACGTGCTACAAAAATTGATATTACGTACTAATCAGACAATTAAAGATGCGATTTTCTTTTACAAAATAATGATACGGTAAGAATTTTGGAATATATTAAATATTAAGTAGATAGAATACCTTGAAACGCGAAAAGTAGTAAATAGTTTGATAAATCACTGTTATTGAGAAAAGAAGGAAAAGCAGAAAACTTTATTCATAAAAATGCACGGGCATCTTTTGAAGCATAAAATTGAAAAAAGATCAAGATTGAAAATCGTATTGAAAAAGGGTTCGGACTGCAAGGGTCGAGGGGGATTATAACCGTGCAGGCGTTAATGACCGAATTGTTGAATGCGAATGACAAATTTATAGATGCCCTGGCCGCGATTACGAGGCGCGCGTTTGCGCCACCGATTCGACTTAATTTACCGTTAAATCGGACAAAGGGACAAAGCGAAAGAGAGTGAGCAAGTGGGTGAGAGAAGAGAGAGAGAGTGGGCGAAATAGAGAGAGAGAGAGAGAGAGAGAGATGGATAGATAGATAGAGAGTAAGAGAGAGAGAGAGAGAGAGATATGGATAGATAGATAGAGAGTAAAAGAGAGAGAGAGAGAGAGAGAGA
>JAPYYT010004025.1:0-10943 GCA_030522565.1 Ceratosolen corneri | reverse complement strand
TAAAAATTATAATATAAAGGTATTATCATATTTGCTTGAAATTTTTTGAAACACACAAGCGTACATCGTTTATAATTTACGAGACAATAATTGGCTATGATAATTGAAAATTCGAATTAAGTTTAATATTTAATATTTGTATTATCGGACAACTTTCTCTTTGGATTAAAAGTGAATTAAATAAACAGCAATTTGTCCCGTAATAATTACTTTATTCCTAAACTGAAATTTTAAAATCTTTATCTGTGGCTGCAGTATAGATATATTTAATTGTTGTTTATACGAATACAGCGTGCTTTTCATCTACTATTGCTGCTGAAAGTAACCATGAAATATTATCGACATTTGAAATGAATTTGGCATCTGCATCGAGCGTCTTCAGTGCCACATAGGAAATAGGTTTTAGGTTCTTATTTGCGCATTGGCATTGATTTAAGGTTGCGGCAACAACGGCTAATACAAAGTCAACAACAACTACTGAGCAGCCAGCAGAACAATACGAAGAGGAGTATGACGAAGCTGAAGAAGAGAGTGCAAAACAAGATGTGCCAACTACTACGACTACTGAGCCTCCCAAGAAACTCGGACGAGGCGGTGTCGTAAGGCCTTTCAGGTCAGTACTTTCCTAAATAATATCTCTATCTATATATGTAGATAATAAAAATAACTATTAACTTCAATTTTAACGAACGCACGACAAAGCCTGCAATATTGAACAATTTAACATAATACTTTTAAAATAATCATGTATTTTTTAATGCGTCTATAATGTAGGCTTCTCTTCAATATATAAATCATGAATTTTATATTAAATTTAAGGTAAGTCTAACATTGTCATTATACTATCTGGATCTTATAATACGTCTGCATTCAGCACTTGAGAATAATGCTCAACGGTTTATTCGCAAACACATAAATATCTTTTATAAGAAAAATATATATTCTTTATGATCTTGTGGAGACGATTTAGTAAATGAGATTTTTCAAACTACCTTGCTGGAGTACGTATGCCTCCAAAAAGTATTAAAAATCTACACATTAAATCTATATATTAGAGAGCATTTTTATATTTGCCTTAAAAAATTACTCTCTTGATAAATAATAAGTAGATAAATAACATTGTTAAATAGTGTGAGGTTAAAAAGTCTGAATAGCCCTTGATTTTTCAGTTTTGCCATCTTTTTTTAGTCGAGCAATTCTTGGGTCGATAGGAAGTAATTTGGCCAAAGTAAGTAATTTTCTAAGCATTAAGTTTTGATTGACAGATCGAACGAAGATTTGCTGGCAGCATTGAAGAGACGTAGAGCACAAGGTTTTACTCCGAGTCATCCACGAGAAACCTCGACCACTCAGAGTACTGCAGAGACGACACCATCTAAGTCTAAGTAAGTAAACATTTCACTGAAACAATGAAGCTAGTCAATCAAATTGTATTGCAGATGTGGAGAAAAGAAAAACCACGTGTGTAGCGTTAGTTAGTTATTCTCTATCCGAGTATATCTTCTAGGCTGTATCTTTCCCTCAAATAATACAACTCCATGAATTTAAAAATTACAGATCGCAATCTAACGCAGGTCGATTGAAAGCTGCCAATGCCAACGAAGTACCGAAAAGTACCAATCGTGTAAGATTCGGCGGGGTTCGTGGCAAAACTGCGACAAATAATCAAGAAGAAGCTCAGGAGACTCAGTCTGAGAACGTTCAGGTTAAGCCCAAAGCATATAGAAGAGGTTAATTGAATGCTCGTCAATTAAATTTCCAATGCCGACACAAACATGCATATATAGAAAACCATTTACAATGCTGTACTTTTTGATTTGAGTACCCATATTATAAGTATGCTTATATTCGGGTGTCAAAGATTTCTTGCATTGCCGTTTATTAATGAATTGTATATTACAGACGATCTTTCGCAAGAGACATAATTGTATACATAATTCAGCCACTTTGTGGTCATGTTCGTGATCCTTGTAGTAGCAACCACTGAATATTTATAACATTTAATTCGATACTTTGTTGCAATCACTGTTTTAATAAATATGTGAACTGACAGAAGATGAAAAGATAATTTGAATGAGTATAACATTTAACGATATAATTGCATTAGTAGAATAGTGAATTTGAGATTAATGTGTATCTGTAAGTTAGATCGAATTCATAAGTTCACTTGAAAAATAATTGGAAGTCGAGAAAACAATTCTACAAGATTGTTCTTATACAACTAAAATGATTCTTGATGGTTATAAGTTAGATATTTACATTATTGTAGTAAGAGTGCAATGCAGTCGCAATGATGTAATGCAGCAGCAAGTACCATTAATTTATATTTATATTATAAAATACGTTAAATACAACCAATTTTTATGAACGAATTGAAATTTAAAAGTTTTTCGCCACCCTATATGTTAAAAATTATACTCCGTAATCAGTGAGCTTCACCACATAATTTCAAATGATAAACAATCCACTCTGTAAGGTTGTAAAACAAATGAACTGTAACGATGAGTATCACTATTTAATATAAACGATTAAACAACTAAACAAATTCTTTAATTTAGCTCTCAATATGTAAACATTTTTTATGTTATTAAAGGTTCAAATTTTATATTATAATATATCAACAAATTAATTTTCCTTCAGTGTATAATTTATTTTAAAAAAATCTAATCTGTGACATTACATATACAGTCACTGTGATTTTCCATGAGAATTATCCATGTTCATATCACTAAAGTGCATTAAAATTTTGAATTTAGGCAATATCATAATCATATTCTTTAATATAATATGGACAATTTTATTTTTATGAATACTACTTTACAAAATTCAATAGTATTTTACATTATATACGGTTGTATTAATGCATATTTATGTACTTACGTATACAACTGCAAACATAAACAAATATACATATATACATATATATATATGCACGTGCCACACACGCACACTAATAGATACTCTGGTAGGCACGTACGTACACGCAAGAACTATATACATATTTATATATATGTATGTATATATATATATATATATATAATATTTTTGTACATATTTAAAATAAAAACATTTAATGCTTATTAAATTACTTTGAGTACTATTTGATTTATAAAAGGCGTTTTTTTATCACAATACTCACATTTTTTAATGGCCTATTATTCTTTGTGAAACCATTTGCAAATTTTTTGTACAAATAATAATGATGAAGGTAATCTAATTGTCAGGACATTTTTTATTATTTATAATTCGAATCGTAATTCATACTTTCATTGTTTGAAAATTCCAGCTAATTAGAGTTAAATTGTTATTGCTATTATTAGAAAAAAATGTGTGAGTTTAGAGTGCTTAAATTCACATGATTAAACATCGATTATTAACATTGGACTTTCACATCGCATGAATTCTTTAAATTTTTTTACATCTTACATAATAATGAATCGAAAGGTGAGCGATCTGCATACTTAATTATATGCACAATTGTATGCACAGACAAAAAACACCAAGTTAAAAGTAAACTTGTGACTTTTCGTATATGCCATTTAGGCTATTAGTATTATGAAATTGTTGTCAATTATTTTAATTCCCTGCACCCCTAAGATAATTAATCAATAGCATTGAATTGAAACTTGTCCATTTGATAAAGTGAATTGCAGCTTCTTAATGCTAAATAATAATATAGAGAATGTGAAGTAAGAGAAGTGGGTGATTGAAATTTTTGAAAGAGTCTTTGAATCCTTATAATAAGATAGACTGCAATAATCATGCTAAATGAATGTAATCGTGAAATTCATGATTCGATTTAATAAGATAGCGCGAGTCTCATAGAGATTAGCTCATCGAGAAGAAGAATAGTAGGAGGTAATGGAACGAATGTGCTGGTGAATGGCTCGATTAGGCCGTAAGTTCGAAAGGTGAGGTCGTGAGTTCGATGGAGTCGCGTGTGCAAAGGTACGCAAAAATGTAGTATGTACCTGAAGGGGTGAGTCCTTGTAGTTAGAATGTTTCAAATACCAGAAATGAGAAAATATTGTAGACGAATAGGAGCGAGCACTGTGTGTGTGTGTGCAGCAGATGCACGCCCGTAAATATACATGAAAATGTGAAAGAGGGCCGTTTGCGAAAGTAAGCGGAGTCGAAGAGGCTCTTTAAGAGATTCCCACACAGGCTCCAAGCACATATTTTATACACAAATGCGCGGTTAAGATGTGCCTCTATGTCAGTGGCCTTGAGCCATCTAATAAAACTCAATAGTGGCTTAATTCGTATATCCATGCTTTGTTATACGATTACCATTACAATACTCGATAGACCCAATCAGTATTTCATTTTCCTTTACCTTGCCCTCCCCCCCTCTCTCTCTCTCTCTCTCTCATTATACTACTTTTTCTTACTCCATCTATATCGCTCTTCGTCTTTCTCCATTATTTTTTGCTCGTCAACTATTCCGGATCATTATTTTCCACTTCTTTTTATTATTTTAGTTTGAAATTATAGAAAATCTATCACTGTATCAATATATTCATCCTTCGGTTCGGTCTTTAAAAATTTTATTTCTACATTAAATATTTCAATTCTTTTATTTACAACCACTTTTATATAATTTCCTATATACGTATCTTATGAGAATAAAATAAACAAGACAAATAATGAAAACTCTTTTATATTGAATATAGAATAATCTGTCTAGTATCTATCTACTTTAATTAGATGTAATGGAGATTTACTTTCAACTAAAAATTCTTAACCATTATTATTTATATATAACACCATTAGTTTTTTGAAAACACCGTAAACGTCATATATTATAGCGAATGATGTAAGTTACGGTGTTTTCTGAAAGTTTAATATTGGAAGATAAGTTATATTTTGCCTTAAACAAAATTAAATAGTTGAAATTATAAAAAGTTTTCAGCAGCTCGTTTAAAATATTTAAATTACGATTTTGAAAAGTAATAAATTAAAATTTTCTGATTATTTTTTAGTAGTATCATTCATTATAGTATTGAGGAAACTATCATTTACAATGCTTTAAGAGAATTTAATTTAAAAAATTGAAACAATATTGTATAATTTAAATAATTAGATAAGCAACTGAAAAAGCAACGAAAGATTTATGCCGAATGATTTCATAATTATATATGTTTTTGGAATTGTTTCAATGTAATAATAATAAAAGTAACTTTAACGTATTTAATAATTTAAAATATAAATTTCATTATTTTATTGTTCATTAACAAGCTCAATTGCTTCTAATTTGGAAACACCTAATATCTGAATTTTTTTTCTTAATTTAAATCAACTCAAATAAATTAATAGTTCTTGAGTATTACTTTAGAAAATAAATAAATATGAAGGGCACAACGATTGTAAGCTTCACTTAAAATACACAATACAGATTTCCGACAATATAAAATTTCATATCTTAAATATGTTTATAATACTGTTGGGTTACATAGAGATTGGGCTCATTTGCTTTTTGACAATAAAATTTAATGTATTTACTAGTACGAATCAATTGCAATTATAGTATATATTGGTATTTACAGCGTAAATAAAGAGAAAATGTGTTATTGAACGATGGATTTTTATACTTATTAACGGGAAGTGAAAACCGCATATCGATAATACTACTTTAAGGATATCTCACATAACCATACGTGTCTTTGGATAATAACGAATATATAACTTGAACATAATTTAGAACCGATTGACTGCGCTTCAAAATTTATGCGACAATAAAAAACTTATCAATTAATCATATGTATACTTGTACTTCTTTGCACGTAGAAAATTTTAAACTTTCTTGCAGCCGCGTCATTATCAATAATGTTCAAAATTCTGTTAAAATATGATCGGCTTTTTATTAATTGATAAATCTTCAGTATTAATAACTATTATATACATCTTGAGTGTATAAAGTTTTTTTTTTTTTTTAAAGTTAAATTATACGAATCTAATATAAATAAATACTTACTGTACTAATTTATTAGTTGATCATTTTAAATTAAAGTTGATCTTCACATTTCATGTATATGAATCCGAGTCGTTTTTTATTCATAATAAATAATCTATCAAATTAATTATATACAAAATAATTATATATCAGCAAAAGGATTAATAAGCTTGGACTAACTTTAGATAAACTAATTAGCATTACGATATGATAAAATAAAATTCTTTTGAAAACTTTGTAAATATTTTAAAATTATATACCTTTAAAAGGATAAAGAATTTATATTAATTTAAATTTATTCAACTTTTAATTATATTTAAAATTATTTTATAATGATAATTTCATTTATAAGATAAAATAATATAATAATCATATTGAAATTTCGTAAAGCAAATGGAGATCCACGTGAAAAATCTCTTACATAATGTTGTCTTCGTTTAAAATTCGTTTATTTAAAAATAATATTTTTCCTTACTTTCATTTGAATACTAATCCGATGACACTTATTTATTTACCTTTTAGCTTATTACTTTTAATAATTTTTGTTTTCAGTTTATTGATAAATTCATCGAGAGCCGGATGAAAATAAATTTCCTACGTATATATAATTACTGTAGATGTCAGCGATAAGTGAATGAAAAACCCGATGATTCTTAACTTACTTTATGTACTATTAGCCACTCTCACTCTTATCATAGTCACTTACTAATTTCTAATCCTTATTAGTCACGTGGAGTGATCTTTTTTACATTAAGAAATTAATTGCAGTTAATTTGATAAAAGTATTGAATTATTCTAACAATTAATATTAGAGAATTAAAAAAAATATGCTGGAAATTTTAAACTGGACTATCAGTTATATAGTGAATAATTGATTAAATTTATTATACAAATTCCATAAAGTGCTTGTAATTCCAAATGAATATTGACTCTTAACGAGAAAAGTATGTTGCTGACGTTAAAAATAAATTGTTCGTGAAAATTTACATTTGCTGTAAAAATGAAAAATTTATTATTTTCTATATGTACAAATATGCAGTTAGAGACGATTGAAATAATTTATTTTTAATTTAAATTAAAGATGAATTCAATAAAGTTTTAATAAATTTCTTAATAGATAATAAATAAAACAATTTGATACTATAATTAAAAGATTGTTATATGTATTCTTTTTCTAACTGACAGATTGAATTTATAAATAATATATAAAAAGCACTTATTGTGCGTACAAATTTGTACGCGTATGACTTCGTAAATTACATCACATATTTAACAATTTTAATTCCAAATATTACACCGATTTATTTATATTCAGAAAAATTATTATTTCATAAGTTACAATTAAAATAATGATTAATATCAGCATGCTGCGGTCTATTTTGTAACTAATTATTTTCATATCCATATTACACATATAAGTAAATAAAGACAATTAAAAATGTGTAAAATCAGAGAGGTAGAAAAAGTGATAATTAATTGAAATTGCTATAAAGATGATAATATATAGAATAACAATTAAAAAAGAAAATTTGTAAAAGTTCTCATTTAATTAGTAAACTTTTATACAATCAATAAAATATAATAATTAGATTTATTATCTAAGCAGAATATGTATATATATATATATATATATATATATATATATATATTAAACATTATGAATTAGTTTCTGCTATATCGGTACTATATCGCTACTATATCACAATATTCAACTACCATTTATTTACAATAGTACTTACTTTGGTTTTTTATTTTCTATTTTTTTATATTGATAGAATATTTTATTACTTACCAGATTAAGAATTATCACTTGGAACAGATTCTGATTTAAAACTTTAATTTCCAATAGATAAAACCTAATTATGATAAGTAACATTATTACTAGCATTTTATATGCAATAACATAATTAAATACTTTAATATGTTAAATGTTATCATTTATTATTTCAAGATATTCGAAAAAGGTTAGTTAGTAAAAAATATTCAATGTATTATATTTTATCTGATTGCATCTTAAGTATTTAATGCATTTTATTATCTGTCAGAATGTATAAATACTACTAATAGTGTTCATTTATGAGGATGTACAAGATGTTCTAAAAGGCATAAATTTAAAAATAGATTGGAAAATATAATCATAACATTAAAGTCATAAAGGATAAACTCTTCTTACAAGTGTCCCTTTCTTCTTTTGCATTGATAATCGTTGGTCGATTTCACAGTAGTACGATGTCACGTCTGCGCTCTGACAATGACAAACAGTCGCAATAATGGTATTTATTCTTTGAGATTTTCTCTTCTCAATACCCCTTGTATATATACTTATATTGCAGTGTGCACTAGCCTCGACGTACCTATGTAACTATGTACTTATACGACACATTTACATTACATATGTCACAGGGCTATCTAGTAATGTTGCGTACATGCAATTTGCAGTATTCAAATTTTTTGTTAAAAATATTGTATTTATTACGAGCATAATATTATAATGATTTGTATTCAAATTTCTTTGATAACACGATGGAATTCAATATTTTTATTTGAATTTAATTCATTTTTTCAAGAATATCCTTACAAAGGTCTAATAATCCATCTAAATAAAAGAAACTTATGATTCAGATATACAAATAAATGTAGTAAATAAAAGTCAATTTTTACGATAAGACTAATTTAATTATAAAATTTTTGCACCGTGATATGTTTTATCATTGCTACAAAACTAACTATTCTCATTCAATATTAGCATGTTGTAAAATTCAAGGAAAACAATATATTCTTGTATGACTATATAATTTCAGCCAAGAAATTGAAAAAAATTAATTCATAAAGTATAGATAGTTAATTTACGATTCTATGCAATTTACTTATAATTTCAGCCAAGAAATTGAAAAAAATTAATTCATAAAGTATAGATAGTTAATTTACGATTGTATTATCAATTTAGGAATAATGTAGTTAGATGTAGATATATATTAATGTAGGTAGATATTACAGATGTACAGTTCATTATCAGTCCTATAGTAATTTTTATATCTTCCATTAGCTTGTTGGTACTTCAAAAGATAATCCAAGGATTAGCTTAATTAGTCCTAAAAATTATAAGTTAATTTGAGATATTTTAATGAGAAATTAAATTCATCTACCATTTATTAAATATTAATATAGATTTGGTTTCTTGACAAATGAATCATCTTAAACCTTAACTAATGTCGATTCAATTATTTATTATTTAATGATTACTATAATATTTTAAGGTGTGCTAACCAAAGAATTTATCCTCCTTTATTCTTCTAAATATGTCGGGCAATGATCGAGAGGCCATCTTTCTCTACGTGAACTAAGAATAGAATTGAATTGATTACACTGTATTTGTAGTCGTCACGATTTCGACTTTAAAAATTGTTTCTCGAATCTTTTGTTAATATCATTTTCATACTGTTGCATGCATAAATACAGTTGATTATAGAGTATCCAATGTAGAATTAGCTTGCAAGGTGCGCTCCTCGTGCGATAAAATTGTCTTTTTTCGAGCTGTTACTTTGCTCCACATCCGGACGCCTGCAAATACATGTATACATCGCACGTATACCAACGCGTGCATGCATTCAATGTACCACATATAGGTTATTTCATGACTAACTTAAAAGTTCACACCTTCAAAACTGTGGAAATTTAAATGTAAATTTAAAATGCATTGAACATAATTTAACGTTTGTTCTCCAAGTAAATCTAGTACAGGCGGATTCAATAATTTAACATTGAAAGACTTGTATAATATGAAAACAAAAGACGATATTCGTTGCAAATTTAAAAATACTATACTTCGTAGTATCTAACGTTGTATCGAAAATCCAAGTACCATTGTATTATACGTGTATTGTTATGGTCTTTGTACACCGGCTTTGAAGATTTAATTTAACTTATTGAGAAGAAGGTAAGAATTATAATAATTAAAAGTAAATGGTATTTTAATCCAATAGATATTAATACTTTTAATGGATGTATAAAAATATAATGAGAAATTTTTTGCATAAAATATAATTATAATTGATGGAGACATTCTTTATTTGAAATTTAATAAAATTGATTCGGTTTCTTTGTATACATAAAAACATGAATGCACGTGGAGTTTACATTTGTAATCTAACTATTATTAACTGACTAATTTTCATAATAAGTACGTTTTTGTATTATGTTTACACATAATCCTTACTAAAATATGAATAAAAATATATATATTTGTCTAATTAATTAAAAGGATGACTTTTAATTAAAAAATTTACATTTTAAATGTAAATAATATATTTCAAGACCCTTAATAAGTCAATATTTTATATCATACATTCGTTCAATAAATAACAACAATTTTTTTTAATATTTAAGAATCTTATCAATTTAATTATTAGTATTTATACATTAATCTGAAAAATAATAATCTATAAATATTTAAGACTTATGGTTAAATTTATGAAATCATTGATTATTATTTTAATTTACAAAGTTCTATTGCGTCATAATATTTAGGTTTATTAAATTTAATACTTAAATTATAATTAATAAAAAATACGAACAAATAGAAATATATACTACTTTAAATAAATTAAATTTATTATTTCATTTGCCTCTAAATGTCGTATTTCATTGTATTTTGAAAGAAATTAATAGGATTTAATTAGTTTTATTGAAATTGCAAAAAACTCGTTTATAAAACAGGAAAGATTTTCGTCAGCTCACTATTAATTAGAATCCATTAATTTTCATCTACATAGAATTTCATTAACTGCAGATGATTTTGTTCCCTTTGTACAACTAACAATCAATTTTTTATTCTTCTTATAATAAAATTATATTCATAATAGATACATTTATTCATTCCTCTTAGTTCTTGCCAGTCAATCAAATTATGGACTCTTCTTCGTCTTACTTAACTAATGTTGTTAATATAATAATTCCGAATGAAACATGATTTATATTATTTAAAAACTTT
>JAPYYT010004024.1:0-10944 GCA_030522565.1 Ceratosolen corneri | reverse complement strand
TCTTAGAATCAATAAAAACTTTTATCATATTTATCCTTCTCCCCTGCCGCTATCTGTTTCTTCCACTCAATATTTTGGGGAGAATTCACACTCGGGTTGAATCCCAACAACACTGCATTCAATATTTTATAAATTTAATTTTTATCACATTATAGAAAACTCCTTTTCTTCATTAGCCACAAGTTTTTTTCTCTATTGCTTTAATTACAATAAAATATTTATTGCAAGTTATTCGTTATTATCTCAAAAAGTATGTAGCAATTTCTCTATCTTAGCTAAACTACTTTATCACCCTGCATGTGTTTGGCAGAATTGTTATTTAAGATCACATTGACAACATAATTATATTTTTAAAAATAATGAAACATGATTACAAATTTACATATAAAAAAGAAGTAGTAAATAGATAATGATTTTTGTAAGTTAATGAATTATCAAGATTTAAAAAACTCTGAAAATTATAATATATTTAAAATTATATAACTAAAACTAATACGTAATTTGTAAATAAATTTGTTATTTTTGTTTCGATTCGAATCGATTTTTTAGGTTTCAAGTTATCTACAATATCTTAAAAATTGAAAAATATTTAAAACTAATAATTTAAAATCAAGAGAGATATGCAGATTTCATACATATTTTACGTTCAATATTTTTTCATTAGATTTTTAATGCTCTTTAAAAATATAAAATATGCATTTTAAGTTATATTTATTAAAAATGATAGTTATGTTAAATTTTTTCAAATGACTGATATTTTATTTAAATTTTTGGATTCCTGCATACTTGATCTTTTATATATCTTTACATAGATTTATTTTACTTAGAATTAAATAATTTTAATTTAATTATTAATTATTAAAGTTTCTAACGCCGCCAAAATTAATGGAATATATGAAATTTCAGTAAAGGGTTTATGTTAAATAAATCTGCTATATAGAAATACGAAAACTATACTATTACTGTTTTTGGTTATTTGTTATTTATATTTTCTTTTATATTTACTTGTATTTCTTGAATTTCATCATTTATATTACAATTTATTTAAAGGTATCCATTATTACTATTACAACCATATGAATAGTTGCTTAAGAGAAATGTTAAATCTTATTATCGCACAGCAAAATTTATTCATTAATTATTGTATGCAATATAATTATTTAGAGTTATCTAAATGGCCATTGAATAAATTAAAGTATATCTTCAATATTAGCAATATTAAATTAATTATTACAAAAAAAATTTCTTAAAATTATTTTTAAAAAATCAAACTTTTCATAAATTTTATTTTATAAATAAACTTTGAACAATTAAAACAATGATAATATGCAGTTTTAAATGTTCTTTATATGTGAATTTTCTAAATATTTCAAGACTGTATGTAAAATAAAAGTAAACAATCTAAAATGTTAGTTTTTATATGTTTAAAGATGATACACTGAAAATTTATACTTTTTATATTTTTTATATATAAGTTTATATTTATAATTTATATTTTAAAAGTGATAGATATAAAATCAATACAATATGACACATATGAAAATATTGCGGAAGAATTGGATTTTACTTTAAAATTAATTTATTTAAATACTTTTTATAATCTTATAAATAACCTGCAGTTAGTTTGTTAATGAATAAGAGGTTATGTAATTTAAAAAAATAATTTTCTTATACATCGATAATTGTTAAGTAGTATAATTACTTAAATTAAAACAAATTTGGTAAATTAATTGTTTTATCTCCATTTCAACTTTAGGGACTGTTTTTTATGTACTGTGTAACCTCTTCCTTATCTTTATTTTATATTTATAAAATATTTTAATTTATTATTTTTAATATATTTTGTTTTATTTTTGTGGGATTAATATATTTTTAAATAATTTTTTATCGAATTCATTTTGAGAAAATATGCGATGTTTACAAATGCTTACGTACACATGCTTATATATCATTATAAATTGTTATAATCTAATTAGAAATATCAGACAATTTTTTTGTGATTTAAAAACAAAGAAACTTTATTTATCAATACAACTATTCAATAAAACAATCTTTGCAATTATATATAGAATAATAATTCTAAATTTTCTAAGACTACAATAATATAATGAAGTAAGTTTGATAATGATTTTATATAATATATAATAATAATAACAATTTAAAATAAAGTATTTAATATCTTATTAATTAATACAATCATATGATTATACACAGAATTTTCATCATTATACAAGAAATTTATTTTAAATAATTTTTTCTTATAATAAATGACTTAATATTTTACAGAAAATTATTTTATTATAGTATAAATATGTTGAAGTAGAAGTAAAATAAATTTGAAAAGATATAATTTTGATAATATACTTATATAATTGTAAAAATTTAATATATCAATGGTAACTAGCTAATTCCATAGCTATATATAACTAAAAAATGAAATAATTAAATTATTAAATTAAAAATAATTTCTTGTTTAGATATAAAATATTCTTAAACAATATAAATAATTTAAAAGGTTACTTTTACAAAAGTATTGAAAATTATTAAAAATAGTTGAAAATTATTTTAAAGTAATAAATTTATTATTATTGTGTAGATGCTATCTATCTATATAAAAAATAATTTATAATTTTGTATTTTGTAAAAAATATAGTAAAGATAATTACAGTTAATAAACAGTCCTATAATTTCAATTATCAAATATAACGAAATTGCGATGCTTTAGTTAAATAGTTATTTATATTAAATATTTATAGTAAATATAATTATGGAATAATTATTACGAAATAAGTAGCTTTGAACTTAGTTATATTAATTAGTAATTCTTTGTTTTTCATATTCTACGTCTAATATATAAAAATGCTTCTGCATTTTTTAATTCAATAAATAATTAATTTATATTCATTTAGTTAGTATCTTGTTGGTCCAATTATCTTAAAAACATACATTAGAAATTTTTTTTTAACATTTTATTTGATACGTTTTTATCATTTACACGAGATCACTGAGTTTGTATGTGATGGCTATCTAGTGCAAGATGAGCATTTCTATGAGATACAATTGTACACTGTGAAAATATAACTGATTGCAATTGTAATGTCTTAATTGTGAACATTTTGAAATTTATTTTCATTTTTAATTTCATTTAAATTTAATAAATAATTTAAAATTATTATACCAAATCTATTTCTTTATAATATGCTTTAAATATTATTCTTAATTAAAATTAATTTCTTATTAGGTATTATGCACTTGTTTTTATTACATAAGTTGGTTTTCATTAAATTTATAATTTCAAACTACATTTAACTAATACTTCTTAAAGAAAGTAATGATATATTAAATTATCTACATCTTTTGGAGTTTTCCTAATTTAGTATTTAAATTTGAATTTTACAAGTTATTTTTATTAATTGGTTTTTGTTCTAAAATTTCCACTATCATATTTTTTACTTTGATAAAATTTTGATACTGAAATATAAATTAAATATATATTAAATAATTATAAAAATATGTAAATAATAAAATGGATACTGAATAGTTCTGTCAGCTGTTTTCAACATAATGATCTTTTATAATGTATTAGTAAAAGTAAAAATTTAAAAAGATGTTATTAATAAATCATTTATATTTCTAGAATTATACTTTTAAATAATTTTAATAGCAAAATTGCCTTATTTACATAAGTTATTATACATAATAAAACTTATTTATGTGTATCTAAACTTATTTTTATTTATAATATCTATATTTTGCAAACTAATTTAATTAATACGATTTTAAACATAAAATTTTTATTTAAGTTCATGAATGAAAACCACTTTTATTTATAGTCGGTAACTATGAATGCAACTATGAATGGATTGAAGAGTTGAAGTTAGCTAATAATTAGTACATTCTTCTTACACTCTGTACATTCTTCTTAAAATTTTTGAAATTTTTAAAATATTTATTCTATCGCTTAGAATTAATATTTTATAACTGTTATATAAAAGCAATGACAATTTTATTCGAACATAAATTTACTGTTTTAATATTTTTTACTTAATAATATTGTAGAATAGTGAATTAATAGATAATTGACATTATAAAATAAACTAGATTAAATAAAACATATATAACTCAAATACCTACCTATTATGTCAAGGAATAAACTTTTTATGAATGAATTCATTTAAATAATATATTGGATGCCACCCTGGTAGCAAAATTTCTAACTTTACATAACACACTTTAATACCTTCATTATTATTTATTAAATTTATTAAAATTTCATTTTCAATTTATCAATTGAGTTTACAATGAATAGTAAATTTTTATTTGCTTATTTCATTTTTTAATCTTACTATTATCATTATACTATTAAATATGAAAAATGAGATATGTACTTACCTTACCTATTTGCGTTCATTGTTATTTTAACTATTGCTATATTTCAAATAATTGAAATATGGAGTTAGCTGGATTTTATTTATTCTCTTAGAAATATAATTTTCCTTGGAAATATAAATAAAAAGTTACTATATATAAACATTATTTATAATTATTAACAATAGTATATAAAATGTTATCACATATAATTTTAAAACTCTTAGATGATAATTTTTTTATTTAAGTCTCGTTTAGTTAAAATAATAATTAATGAAAAGAAATGAATATATTTTAGTATGATTTATATTTAATTCAGTGATTTGTAAATTTTAATATCAATACTTGTCAAGATTTCATACGAAGTTTGTAATTTATCAATTTTATGTGTATTATTATTAAGTAATTTTTGATTATTTTTTTTTATCGTGCTTTTCTCAAAATAGTAGAATAATTTAAAATAAGCATATATTCCAGGTATTTATGTTTTCTTTTGATATTTTTAGTTTTTTTTTTTTAGTATTTTTATTATATTCATAATTATTTGCAGTTTATAATTTATTACAGATTTATTTACTTGTATAAGCAATCTTAGATGAAGACGTATTCATTTGATGGTATCATTTATAATTAATTTATATATAATACTGTTTACTCTTTTAAAAATGATCACAATAACTTTATTTTTATATTTACATTTTTTAAAATTAATTCATCTGTAATATTTGAAAACTCATTACTTATTATTATATGTATACTAATATTTTTATATAATATAAACTTTGAAAATCTAAATTCATATTCAAAAATTTGAAATTAATTTTTTCTTTATTATTAGTTGCTATCAAAATTATACTATTTTGTTTAGTAAATTTTTATATTTATGTCATCGCATTTAAATTTAGAGGTATAACTACGATTATTTTTGTAATTTCAAAGTACTATAAATTGTGTACATTTTAATATTTTTATTTTTTCAAATTTAGCTAATAATTTCAGATGTTTTGTTTTAGGCATATATTATTTCAATTAGAATATATAGAAGAGATTATTATAATTGTCAAGAAAAATTTTCTTTCGAATGTTAAAATTTTGCTTGCTTTAATATAGGAGGATAAATTTAATTATCATTCATATATCCTTTTTATATTTTCTTCGTTCTATATATAATACACTGATTTGGTTTTATTAAAGATAATATCAAATCATCGGAACATTATTATTTTAGTTGCTTGAAAGTTTCTTATCTTTGTATTAACAATATGTTCAATATGAAAATTGAGTATATTTATAGTTGAATGTTTATCAATAATCTATATCATGAAATAATATTTTCTTTCTTATTTTATTTCATTATTTTATTCATATCTTTCATCAACTTCATATTTTATTTATTATATCTTACTGTTTTATATTTATTACTTTAAACTTATCTTTGTAAATTTTCCAGAAAGCTGCAGGATATGCCTCATGCTGATAAATTCGATTACTGTTAAATTTGGCAAAAATATGTATACAATGTGTATACCTCTATAAACAGTATATACAAAAAATGCTCGGTATGCCGTCAAAAGCACTGAGTGGTGTGAAGTCAAAGTAGGTTCAAACACTGTGGCATTAAAGCTGTAAAGAAGCACAGGCATTAAATAGATGCATGGTGACTTAGTGCACACTTAGAGAGCTGTACTACTACGCATACACATATTGAGAGCGTAAAGGTATAAATAACAATCACGTATATAGTAACGAGGCTAATCAATTTAGATTACATAATACATATTAGAAGCTTTTTCCAAGAATAGCTATAATATTTTTGGTATAAAGAATGTTCTCTCTTTGTGAAATAAAACAAGGCATAAAAATAGGATAAATTTTGTAATTGAATAAAAAGAGGGGACTTCTAATCGTAATATTGAGAGTCGCGGTATATATGGTTAAATTTAAACATTTAAATATCACGGTTTAAATAATATGTGTATTTACAGTTTGATTTATCGCCAGTGCTTTGTTTTTATTTTACTTCTACAAATTAGGTCCTAAAATCTATATTCAAATGAGTTTGAACTCAAAATTTATTATATAATGGACTCGTAATTAGCTGTTGCTGATATTAAACACATATTTTGACGATATATCTGTTTTGTGAGTATAATAGATTTTTTATTATAATTCATCTAGTTGTATATAAATTATCTTATTAAAAATCATAGCTTTATTAAAGCAAAGGTGGTTTATGTGTAGCACAGTTAATAGCATAGAAAAAGTACAGCATCGCTAGCGGTTTGATATGTTCGATAGCAGTAAACTTACGAGCATGACACTAATGGTATATTAACATGAATACTTTTTAATAGTAGGAAGTATTTTTTAGTGATACATTCATCTGCAAAGAAGCCATAGTATAAGGTATTGCCGAATGTGTAATAATATATCATAAATCAGTATTCATTTGTCATTCTATATGGAATTTCGACAACTTAAAGAAAAAAGTTGAACTTAGACTTTGTGATCTGATTTATACCTGAAGTTGGTAAAGTGATCTAATAAAATTATATTATAATTAAAATCATAATTTATATGCTAATACCGGTTGTATACTAGACCTTCGTAGAAATTAAAGAGGTGATCAACATACATACGCGTTAGCTCCATACGACTAGAATACATTTCTAGATTATTCGAATTGCGAATGGATAAACGACTGCGACGTCTAATATCAATAATATAAATTTAACTTTTCTATAGAGTGGTAGTTATTTGATTGTTTGAAATTTTAAGAAATAAATAAAAATACAAGAATTCAGATCCAGCAAATACAGTTTCAGCAGAAAAGTATCCCTTGAATTACATTATCCAGCTGAGTACCTAAGAAAGCTTAGAAGCTTTTAGCTGTTAGAAGAATTAAGACCTTTCCTTTTACTTAATTAACATTACTTAATTGTAAGATAAAATTACTCAGAACTAGTCTATTTTTAAACATCTTTTTTTTAAATTTATATTATTGTTTTATATTGTAATATGATGAAATATTCGTTTATTTATATCTATACTATATAGTATATGTTACTATATCTATATTATATAAGTGCATCAAATATTATCTGGTGATATAGTACCTAGCTAGTTGTTATTGAAGTAGCCTTAGTTATTGAAATAGCCTTTGGCTTCTTTTTAATCAATAATTTTATAAACATGCATTTATCTATTATATAATTTGATGAAGTAATTATGCAATGCTTTGCATAGCTTGATATTTTATTTTTGTATTGTAAAAAATTTTATCTTTGTATCAACATATGTCAGAGAAGTTTAAAATTTTACTAAGGTTTCCACAGTTTTCATTATCAGATTATTAACTGATTCAATATTCTTATATTAATTTATTATTAACTTTGATATATGAGCGAATTATAATTTAAATATTTATAAACTTAATAAATATAATGTACTACAATTAATTTATGAATCTGTGTATCGATTCGTGTTTAATTAAAAGTATTTTTTTTAAATCGTACATTGAAATTATAAAGTACGTTAAAAGATGTATTGAGAAAACACTTAAAATGTTATTTAGGAAAATATTTAGTTAAAAATTTAATTCCCCTATATACAGATTTCTATCTCTTTTTTTAGAACATGTCAATTCATGTTATTGTTCCTGTTCAATTAATATTGGTAATTCATTTACGTTTATTTAAATAAATTTAGATAATAATAAATTTAGATATCTAGATGATATTGATAGGAGCAGGTTTAATGTAAGTCAATATAATGTAATGCAATTTTATATTTATATTTATAAAACTACCACAACTTGCAAATATAATAGTTTTCCTATTAATGAAAATGAAACACGTATTTATTTATAAAATTTATATAAAAATATTACTGATCTTTACATTATTTTTTTATTTAGCCATCGTGGATGAGAAATCGAGAGTATTGGGATGATAGTTTTGAACGACGTTACACGGAATTAAAAAAAGATCAAAGAAGACCATCTCTAAAGGTATCTACTATTAGAATTTCCTTAATTTTTAAAATTAAATACTCGTTTAATGTATATTTACATAAACTAATATAAATTAATATTTAAATATGTATACGATCAGAAACAAGAAAAAATTAAAAAAAAAACAATAAAAATCATAAAAGAAATTTAAGTAAAACCCACATATCATTAATATGAATTTACTTAAATTCTTTTTCTCAGGTTATTCAGAAAAATAAAATGATATATTTTTAAACTAATACATAAATAAATATTACAAATTTTTTACTTACTGATATTGTTCGGAAATTAACCCGAATGTAAACTTTTCCCAAAATGTTAAGGGGGAGAGGCAGATAGTGAAAGGAGAGTGGTAGTAGCAGGTATCAAAAAGAGTTTAGGAAACTTATATGTAACTGTAATAGTGTTTATTGAAAATAATATACAGAATATAATATTGAAATTTATTTGTACTTATGTCGACTAGAAAGGTTATTATTCAATGTTGATACTAAGTTGTAAATTAAATGTCCCGATACTTGAAAGAGAAATTGTTTAATGAATTTAGGAAATAAATAAATTATTTTCCTGTAATTTTGGCAAAGTAATGGTTGCGGAAATTAGTTATAAGTTGAACGCCACGTTTGTGTCTGCTTGAATTCACGTGCTGTTACGCTCGGTTATGAGAAGGGAACAGCTGCCTTGATTGTGGAGAATTGTAAGCTAAACTACTCTACGTGAGCCTGTTCGCTCATCACACAAGTAGATGCTGTAAATTTAATTAATATAACACTTCTGTCGAATGTTTCGTTGTTGTAGTACTACAGCTACATATTTATCCTGTGCAAATCATTATCGAGATACGTGCATCTTGTGAAAATTAAGTTGCTGACTTCTATAGTGCTACAAAGGTGTCCTGTGTTTATCACTATCGAGATGATTGATAGAATTTTATAATTATTGAATTATTTCTTGAGATGTGATTACTACAGGAATTTGAATTACTGCTACGTTAGCAAGTACTGCTATTAGTCCAGGAACTGTACACGAACAGTAAAAAAAAAAATCTGCGACATTACTAAGTTGCTAGTTACTGATAGTGCTATAGAAGTATGTACTGAAAAAGAAAAGTAAAGAGAGTAAAGTCAAGTCAGGTGCAGCCCGTCGTTCAGTCGGTTTTTGTTTTAGCGAAACTATTAGTTATCACCCAGATAGATGCAGTGAATAGAATTAATAGAAGCTGCAATCGGGTGTATTTTTGCTCATAGAGCTATCAAAATGTATGAATCTTGCTCATAGTACTACCAATATATGTGGATCTTGTGAACATTGCTAATAAGATATGTTGCTCGTTGCTAGCAGCGCTACCAAGATGTGTATTCGATGAATTATAAAGTGATTGAGTTACCACTGGAATAATGAATACTGTCTTGAATTAAATGCTGAATTAATTGAGTGACTACAGAAATTGAAGTGACAGCAAAAGCAAAAGTAATTGCAGAAAATAAAGCATCCGAACAAGGTGAAGCAGCTGAGCTGCCATGGGTCGTACAGTCTAATTCTATAAAATTACCATCTCTTTCTAGGGGTATGCTCATCATCCAGGTTCTTAAGAGTTGGAAGATTTGCAAGAAATGGTTGACAGTCAATTATCGTACCATGATTGGTGTACTACTATAATTATGGGTGGACCCTGGGCAAAATCTTACAAGACAATGGATGATTATCTTACTGCTAAATGCTATACCGATAGTGAAACTGTTGCGTTATAAATAAAGTATAAATCTTGGTCGTTATGTTTTGTGAAATAAAATGAGTAAACCACAGAAGGTAAACAGCGCTCTTGGTTTTCCTGGAATATTTATAGCTATGTTGCTTTTACTTTAATGACTGAACTTGGAATAAGATACATAATGAAAATAAGGGTACTTGAAACTCTATACAAAGGTTGTAAAACAACGATCACATCGTGACCGCAACATGATACTCGAGAATTATCGTAGGAGGATAAGACTTTCGGCGAACATCTGGTAATCATAAACATGCTGAAATTCCTGTCGGGTTCTCTAAACAATAAATTATTATTGAGAAAGATTCGAAGTTCGTATATATTCTCGAACAGATATTATAGAAAATCATGGTCTTTTATGTAATTTCAAAAAATACCACAAGAAGAATTGTTCTTAATAAGCAACACCTTTTGAACATAGATACGCTTTTAACATAAATACGCAACATCGTAATCCACAACACGACACTTGAAGGTATAGCCACCACTACTTCGCTGCTACTTACCCTCTACCTCTTAAAAGGGCCTTAACACTATTGTTTAGGCATTATTTTCCAATCAGCGAAACTTCCACTATTATAGAATTCGAGGATGACCACCCCTTCGTTGGGATCGGGGTGAAGATATTTAATTAGAAGGCATTCGTCAAAAATCACTCAGAGTTCTTTGTTCAGGAATCCGTATAATAAACCAACCGTCTTGCCTTCGCCGTGTAATAAGACCCTCGGTGTTTACAAATAAATATGCACGACACATGTAGAAAACAAATGAGTGCTATAGACTGGAGACTAGACAT
>JAPYYT010004023.1:0-10950 GCA_030522565.1 Ceratosolen corneri | reverse complement strand
AATGTGTTTAAAATTCACAAGTTTATAGTTATGTCATATACATAATTTAATGTATAGTAATATACATAATGAGTGTTTTAGTTTCTTAATTATGTATTTTACTAAATTTAAAATTTGTTAATTTGCTTTAAAACTCGCAATATCATGTAGTCCTTAAAATGAGATGTTCAATTACTGCAATATTTTCATTTTTTTACACTATTTTACACATTTACTTTTAATATTTATACTATAATATAATTTTTAATTTATAGATATATTATAGGTTTATAGGTATATGAGTGATACAATACTATACACAATGAAATGGTTTTTATAATTTTAATATAAACTATTAAGTCAATGAACATTGTTAAAAAATCAAATTAGTATTCATACGTTTTTATATAAGTTAAATAATAATTTGATAATTATTAATAGGTTTTAATTTTATTAATTAGGTTTGAATATACATTTATAAAATATAATATAAAAAGTATATTAAAAATAAACTATCTTTATTATATAAATGTTTATTTAAATTATTTGATTTATTTGAAAATTACTAAAAATATCAAATAAAATTTTATAATGTATTTCAAACCGGCAATAAAATGTTTAATTTTTAAGTATTATTTTATTTTAGAAATAAAATAAAATGAAATTATAATATTAATGATTGAAGATAGTTTGTTTAAAAGTATTTATAAAAAGTAATAAACTTTTAATAAAAATAAAAATCATTGTGATAGTCGATAGAAAGAAAAAAATGGTACTAAATAGGAAATAGATCTTGGAGTTTTTTTTTGTATTTTACATACAAACTATCTAAGGAATTTAGTAGAATAAAAAATAAAATAGGCGAATAAAAGCGTAAGAGAGGTGGTATGAAAGCATCAATATTGTCCAATCCAATCAGCATTCGATTGCGCGCCTTACTTAACAAGGAAAATCCAATGGAGACTCCTCATAAGGTGTAGGCGTAGATAATAGTAAATGCCGCATAGCAGGCATAGCAATGTCACACTTCATCGTCATATTGCATTATTAAGCATCCCTCGCACCACCGCCCTTGCATTCCATGATTATGAAGGTTTTTTTCTAAAAGGCCAACCCTCCGCCCATTACTCTATTCATATTATTCTGTTTTTTAAATATCGTATATTATCGTAGTTATTAAATAGCTACTTCTTACATTGAATATCATTCGGCTAATACTTCTTTAATTTCAAACTCGAATATGTCAATTTTTCAATAAATTATATCAGACACTGAATAATTATACATTAAATATTTAAATAGTATCCAACTGTAATTATTTTAGTTAACATATAGACAATAAGAGTTATAATTTTTCTTCTTTTTATGTTATGTTTATTAATTATTATCATCCCCTACTTTTAAATTCACTTTAATATGTTATTTTAATATAGGTATGTGAACTTCTCTTGTTATTATTTAATACTTATAAGTTTGAAGTATAATTACAATTACATGTTTTTCAAATTCATTATTTAAATCTTATTCACTATTTTCATAAAAATTTCATATAAAGTCAGGAAAATTTGGTTGTAATATCTATAAAAAATATAAATATCTGAATAATTTTTAAAACTTAATTATTTAATAGATAGATTAATATTTGATTGAAAAAATTTTTAAAAATATGTATATTAAAGATTAACTGAATAAATGTTTCGTTAAATTTTTGCATAATTGTAGTATTTAAAATTATACTTTAAATATAAATTTAGGAATAAAAATCCAAATACATTAAAAAAATTGAAATAATAATTAATTAATACCGATAATATAAAATTAATTTAATATTTAAGAATATGTTTTATACTTCAAGAGTAATTTAGCTACTTTTATATTTATAAAACATTCCATCAAAAAAAATTTCATCATAATATAGTGTAAATAATAATTCTTTTAATATTAAAAAATTAATATTAAACAATTAAAATGTAAATAAATTAAAGTAAATAATATTAAAATTGAAAATTATAAAATCGATTATTTTTTAATTGTATTTTCTGAAGTATAATTCTTCCATAATATATGAATTTTGATAAAATTTTCATAAAAAATTAATTAGCAACAAAGAGTAAAGTATCTTATCAATTCTCTACATTATAAATAAGAATTTAAAATATAACGTCTTCAAAACTTAACAAGTAATGATAAAGATCGAAACGGGAATTGTTTTAATCGTAAAAAATCGTCGTTATACCCTAAAAATTCAACAAGTTTAAAAACATTTCTAATTTTCCATAAAAAATTTCAATTCATGATTTATTTAGCTTTCTATATAATTTATGTCGTACTTAAATATTTCTTTATATTAGTCCTAAATAACATTTAAATAACAATATGAGAAAGAAAATTTATGTTGCTACTTTTAATTATAATAAATTTAATATAACTTTTTATTATAAATTACAAAAAAGTATTGTAATATTTAATATTACATATCTATTATATTATTAGTCAATGTTAGTATTGTAATATAAGTATATTAGTATTGTAATTTTAATATTAAATATCTATTATATTATGAGTCAATATTAGGTAGAGATGCATTCTTTATTTCAAATTGAGTTGAAATATATTATTTTATTATTTTATTTTTAAAATCCTTTTAAAGTTCAATATTAATATATTATTTAATTTCAGAATTATATTTATATTTTTATAAGTCACGTTAACGACTTCATTGAAAAGGTAACTTTTACTTTTTTTATATTTTACAATTTTTAGTAATATCTTATCAGATAATTTATGTTTCCTATTTTACAATAATAATGTAATTTTTTATTATTCATTTATAAATATTATTATGAAAATTATTTTATAAAAATTGCGTATTACAAAAAAATAAGTTTTCCTGTTTATAAAGTTCGAATGAAGCTAGTAAAATATAATTGAAGAATAAAATTCAAAATGAATTTACAATTAAAAAATTGAAATAAAAATGTAATAATTTTATTATCTTGTATATTACATTAAATTTTCTAATATTTTATCATAACATTATAAATTTATTTTTTACTATCGGAGTTCTGAATCATTTTAAAAATAAATTAATAAATAACATATGATCATTAAATTAAAGATAAATAGTTAAAGAAAGATATTTATGTTACGTTACTGTTTATCATGGTAAATATTAATGTTATATTACAATATAATGAATACAGCAATTATATAGTAAGGATATTAAATAAAAATTTGTTTGGATGAGAAGACATCCTATTATACATATATTCGATGATTGAATTTACTCATGATGAATATTTAAAAATTACTTAATTTTTAAATTGTTTATAGAAAATTTAACACAACGATTAAAAATTTAAATTTGTGATCAGTTAATTAAATCAACGCGGCACATTAAACTAGAAATAATCAAAAATGAAAAGTGCGCGAAGCTTCTTTTCTGCACTTTTTCTGGGACACGTATTAATTACGGGAATGAACATTGAAGAGCTGCAGATGACATCTTTTTAATAATATCAACACATCATAGTAAGAGTTCATTAAAAATTCAATTTACTCAAGTACCGTAACAATTTTACCATCTTTACTATTATATGTATATATTCACATTATAACAATGTTTTGATGTACAATATTATTTTATAACTTTTTTAAACTCTTCAAATTGAAATAATGAAATAAATAATCATAAAATTATAACAAACAAACCCATATTTTATGCATGTGCAATTTACTGCGAATGCTATATTATAATGTATAAACATTATTTCAACTCAAATATAGAATATACATTTATATTTATATTCATAGAATATAACGCAAGACAAAACATCTTATGTCCAAATACTGTTATTAATTAATGTTTATAAATAATTATAACGAAGGCAGAGAGGGAAATAGTGAACACCGATTAAATTTAAGAAGTACAATTAAATATTTATTTATAAAACTATAGCTTAGAAATTCCGTTTCTGTAATTTATATTATTTTTTTAGACGTACGCGCAATTCCAAAAAAAACAAAAAAAATTACACCATATTACACAAATATTAATAATACAATTTTTAAATATTTTTACAAATTTGAATAAATTATATAAATATTAGGTATATATTAAAGTAACTACTCAGTTATTTTTATTGTAACGGACGATTCAATGTTTAAAATTATTATTTTCATAATTATTATAAATATAGTTAATTATTATATATATATATATATATATATATATATATATATAATTGATAAAACAAAATATTTTGCGAATCAATTTATTTTTAATGCATTTCAATTTTGATAATAATTTAATAGGAAATATTATAAACATATTGGGACGTTAATTTATATAATAATTTCAATTGTGAAAAGACTATATTAATTATTAATGTTAATTGAAAATTTCAACAATATTTTATTAAGATATATTTTATGGTTATTTATTATTAAAATACGAAATTAAATATTATTAATTTTTAATAAAATAATAATCAATGTAGATTTATATTTATAAAAAAATTACTTAAATACAATACAATGTACTAAAAGAAATTGTTTCATCATTATTGATCAACGCAGATTTATAATGTGAAAATTTTTAAAATCATTCAACTTGATTAATTGATAATAAACTAAAGAAAAATTCATATTTTACATTTAATTTAGTTTTCATTTACTTTATTTATTAAGTTACTTTATTAAGTTTACAATTTTGACTATTATTTGAAACTTATAAAATGTATATTTTATAGTTTCTAGAAAATAGAATATTTGTATTTGTTAACGTTCCTTTGAATAATTTCTTTGTGCTATACAATATAAAGTATAAGTAATTTTTTCACTAATATTAAATAACTAACAAAATATGTAGTAATTTTTAATAAATTTTTATGAAAAAAACAAATATTAAAAATTTGTTATTAAAATTATAAAACCGAAATATAATACATTTTTTAATTTTTAAGTATGAAAATGCTAATAATCTATATTGAAATAAGTGACATTTTAAAAATATTAAATAAAATTAGTTTATATGTATTATAATTTATCTGTAATATATTTCAACTCTATTATTTATTTTATAGTTGTGCTATTAAATTATAAACTAATAAATTCTTCTTTAATTGTTTTAAGATATGTTAGTTAGTATCCATAGAAGACTGTAGATTTATATTATAACATACATGTGTCGGAATCATTTATCTTCTTTAATCAATTATTAATCATATACGTTAGTATAAATGAAGAATATCAGAAATACTATAATAATACTTATACTAACTATGCGCTGTATGCATACGAGGTATTGGGCGCATGCGAATCGAATAAAGTTCATCTTATTTAGATGTTGGATAGACGCGATGTGAGATGTGAGTTTGCGCAAAAGTAGCGCGCGTTTTCGGGATGAAGATTATTCAAGTGACTAACATTCAATGGCAATCGTCGAGTCTTCTTCGGAGCATCAACGCTACATCGATAAAATTTAACACATATATCTTCAGGTTTAGTTACCATTTAATTCGATAGACATATCCTGATAATTTGATATTAATCAAATACTGTTTTCTTTATATTGTGAATTTATTATAATAATTATTATTGTGAACCTCTCTGTCATATATTTACTTACTGAAGTAAAATCAAAGCAAAATAATTTTAAAAGCAAACAATGGATGTTCAAGAATTTCGGGCTCGAGGCAAGGATATGGTTGAGTATATATGCGAGTTCATTAGTAACATCAAAGACAGACGAGTGACACCGGATGTAGGACCGGGATATTTAAAATCAATGTTACCTACCGAACCACCCTTTCAACCTGAATCTTGGGATGTGATTATGAGAGATGTTGATTCAAAAATTATGCCTGGGGTAAACATTACTATACTCAACTATTTCTTTTTGTGTGTAAATCTATCGATAATTTTATAGTCAAAATAAATATAAGCTGAATTTGAACTGATTTGATAAAAAAGAATCTCCTAAAAATAAAAATGATAACATTCATTATATTTAGAATATAGAACATATATTAAAAACACATGTGTTTAAATATTTAATAAATTGTTTATAATGCTTATAAATTAAAATTTAATGGCTTTTTAATAAAAATTAATATAAGTAAAGAAGTATAAATATATATTATGATTTATAAAATTATATAAATAAACAGACTATTTATATTAAACATGTATTTAAAATTATTTTCATTCGAAATATTTTATTTTATATCGTAATATCTATATAACATTCGAGTATATTTAATATTTTCTTTATCAAAAAAATTATTAATATTGCATAAAATTAAATACAATATAAAGGATTTGTTAATTTAGTAGAATCTAATAAAGCAAAGTAAAAATGAAATATTTCAACATTATTATTTTGTAAATTAATAAATGTATATATTTGAACATATTTTTAAAATAGATAACACATTGGCAGCATCCTCGTTTTCATGCGTACTTTCCAGCGGGAAATTCATTTCCTTCCATTCTTGGTGATATGCTATCCGATGCAATTGGATGCATAGGATTTTCCTGGGTAAGTTTATATATGTGTAGAGCAATGGTAAGATCTTTAAATTGCAAACTGTTGTCATCAATTTCAACTGTAATGCTAGTATTATTGATGTCTATGCAATATAATTTAATAAAATTTTAATATTAAATGTAAAAGCATAATTATAATGTAAATATAATATTAGACAAATGTTTAATATAATGAAAAATGCGATTAAACTTAAATAATATGAATATTTAATATACGTAAATACACGTAAAAATATTTCATTCAGATAGATTATGCTAACAAGTTATTAAAATGCATATATTAGATATATATTGCCGTACGATATATTATATAATTTAGAAAATGACAAGCCATTAAAATTATTTTTAATCTATTAAATAGTTTTGAAGATACAATTTAAATTTATAATTTTAGAAGAGTTAATATATCTTGAAGATAATGTTAAAATTTTCTATAAAATTTATATCATTTTTATGTTTAACAATTTCAATCATATTTAAATTATGAAATATTTATTATTTGAATAAGATTTTAATTATTTAAAAATATTGCTTTTAAATGTATTACAATATACATTTACTATAATTATATTAATAATTATGTTCGGTAGAATATTTTAATTTAAATTTTGCCTTTACATTTAAAACTAAACTTTGACCTTGCACAATGACATAGATAAATACATGACTTACGCATATATGAATGCTCTATTAAATGAAATTACCGAAATGCTTGAACTACTAAAAATAATAGGTATTTGAGCAATTGTAGTAGTGATAATTAATGTAGATCTTTATATAAATTAAAATGAGATGAATACCTTGTTATTTATTTATTTATCAAAATAATAAAAATGAAATAAAAATGATAAACTATTGACTATATGTTTGTAATTAACTGTATGTTTCTAATTCAATATATATATATATATATATATATATATATATATATATATATATATAACTACATATTTTAATATTACTCATTCAACAAAAGTTATAACCTCGGTTATTTTTAAAATAAAAATATCAAATTGTAATAATTGAAATTTTATGAAATTGAACATTGTATGAAAAGTTAACTATTTAAATCCAATATTATATGTAAAAAAATTACTTAGCTCGAAAAATTACACTAACAAAATTATAAGACAAAAATTGAATTGAACTTCGTATATTTATCAATATTCTCTACTTTTTTAAAATTTTTTTAAATGACGGAATAAATTTAAGATTTCATAAAAGTGTAGGTCCAGCATTTTGTGACTATTTTCAACTGAATATAAATTACCAAAGCATTTAAATTTATAATTATAATTTTCTTTTATCTATTTTGTATTCACGTTTTTTTATACATAGAGATAAGCTTTAAAGAAAATCGAAAATTAAAATTTATCAAAAAAACATATTTTATTAAGATGCTACATATATACTCTTTACTTTTAAATGCAGATTTAAAAGTATTGAATTTTATATAATATATTTAATAGTGAAATCATTTTTAAGATATTTAAATAATAATTGTTATTAGTATTTATGACTAAAATAATTCTAGAATAAGCTTAGATATATTTAAAACATTTTATGAAATATTTAATAGATTTCAACAATGTAATGTAAAAAACATCTTTGAATTTTTGTACAAAATCTTCAAAAATAGTAATTCTAAATAGAAGTATTTAAACAAGAATATATTTAAATAATAAATACAAATAAAAATTTTATACTACATATATTCTATATACATTTAGAGAAATCGTAAATAATTTTAGTTTTAACCTCTACTGTATTATTGCAATTACTACAAAAACTTGATTTGTTTATTATCGCTTTCATTTGTAATCTTCTTTTTCACATACCATGATTTATTTATTATTATCATTAGATAACACTGGATGTTGCAGTTTAGAATCTATGAATTCATATACAGAACATAATTTAATTGTTATTTTAATACGTTAATCTTGTCACAAAAAAGAAATAAAATTGTGATTTTATTTCTTTATTAAATTAACTTTCAAAGTATTTTTCTAAATATATATTGTTCTTATTCGGCTTAAAATTATCTTTCAGCATAAATGTTTTTATAGTATCTAATATATTATTTATTATTAAATTTTACATCATTTTTAACTATATACCTAAAATAATGGAATATATAATATATGATTATAAGTTTATTCGAAAATTTGTTTCCAGTTACATATAATTTTTATTATCTTTTTATCCTCCACTATATTTTACTTATTGTTAGTAGAATATAACACAAGAGCAAAGAATTTTTCTCATGTCCTACTTTCTATTAATAATTAATTTATGAATTTTACATAAACTGTCCTTTGTTTTCTAAACTTTCCATAACCACTCGGTTAACATTATTTTATCCTCATTTTTATTGCATACCCAGATTCATATCTATTTCAGGAGTGTATTTATTAATACTCTAGTTTAAAATTCGAGTCTCTCTTATACTAAAATTTTATTTTAATATTTTAATAATATTTGTAATGATACTTCTCATTTTTATTAATCAATGGGAGATCAATTAATGTTAAATTAAATTGTGTTTAATTCTCATCATGTGAATGAATTTTCAGTATTTTTCTTTTCTTTGCATGTATTATTTATATACTTATTGTACGATAATATTTATGTACATAGATATTATATAACGTTATGATATATAATATAGGCATTTATGTTTTCATTAAATGTAATAAAAGAAGTTATACCATTATTACTAAAAATAAAATAAAAAATCGATTCAGGATCTAAGTCCCTTTAATTTAATAATTAAAAACTGTATTACACATTTGTAGTATATAACTTTAAACTACAAATTCAAAATTAAAAAGAATAATCAATAAATCAAATTCTTCAAATATTTAATGAAAAAATACATAATTATAAAATAATAAAATGAATAATAAAATAAGCTTAGGGTAAATATAATATATATAAATAATGTAAGATATTAAAATATAAATAACACAACCTTAGTTATCGAAATTAAACAAAATGTAATTTATTTTTTTAAAATACTTATTACTCCGTTTTTTATTATCTATGTGATATAAAATTTTTTTAAATATATAAGCATTAAATATGTATTAAATATATAAGCAAAAAAAAATTTATTTAAATTAATATATAATTTGTATTTTGAAAAACACTGATTAAAATAAATTAATGAAATTTATAACTAACTTAGATTCCGCATAAATCCATAATATTTATCGCGCCGAAATAAATGTCATTCTTTCACACCAGTATCAAAATTAATAATTATTCGGCAATTTATTGAACTCATTTAAATATTTGTAAATTTTAATATTTTGAGATAGGTGTTGAATATTTTTTGTAAATTATTGATATCCATTATTTAAATGAATAGTTACGACAATAAATTTTTTTAAAGTGTTCCTGTCCTTATATACTATATTGAAGAATGATTATTTCTTCTCATTCATGTATATTTAATTTTAAGTGAAATAGATGGAATCGACGTAAGACATTTATAGTCAGTGAACAATTCAGAATATTAATCCATTTTAAAGGAATGTATTTAAAAAATAGATTAAAACAATTGAAATGAGTCATATTAAAAAACAAGAATAATTTTATTATTTAATATAAATAAATTACACGAGAATAAATTATTTTGGAATAGCAATAATGCAATTGTGCTTAGAGTAAGAAATTTCAAGATATTTGTTTCATTTTACTCGTTACGTTTGGATTCATTAATCTATTTTATTTTTTTAGAATGTAGTGCTGAGCTTAGAATGTAGAACTGAGCGATAAAAAAATAAAAAAGGAAGTTTGTAATCTCAAGATTTGTAACGCTAAAGAGTGACGAAATAATAGTAATTATTAAGTAGAAATACAACATCTATATTATAAAATATCTATATTAAAATAAAATTTTAGTATAAGAGAGACTGGAATTTTAAACTAGAGTATTAATAAATACACTCCTGAAATAGATATGAATCTGAGTATGCAATAAAAATGAGGATAAAATAATGTTAACCGAGTAGTTATAGAAAGTTTAGAAAACAAAGGACAGTTTATGTAAAATTCATAAATTAATTATTAATAGAAAGTAGAACATGAGAAAAATTCTTTGATCTTGTGTTATATTCTACAAATTAAATACTAAATAACTGATTATTAAGAGATATGATAATAAATGTTTAAAATAACATAATGGAAACTTTCAGGAACTGAATATTTTTTTTTTTTTATTAAATTAACTTATTCCACGTTTTGTAATTATGTGCAGGCTGCTTCACCCGCCTGTACAGAATTGGAAACAATAGTCTGCGACTGGTTAGGTAAGACATATTATTTCTATATTTTCTATTATCAAATTTTCCGTCATATAATTTACACATATATATATATATATATATATATATATATATATATATATATATATAT
>JAPYYT010004022.1:0-10953 GCA_030522565.1 Ceratosolen corneri | reverse complement strand
CTCTCATTCTCCCTGGCTTGCTGCATGCATTTATGCGTGTATCTTGCGCCTCTGTCGATGTTGCGCCCGCGAGAATTTTAAGAATCGCGGATGCCCATGTTTATACGGAAAGTAACAACAAACACTAGCCACCCTCCCCTCATTTGACCCTCTTCCTCCTCTCTCTCTCTCTCTCTCCCAGGCTGCTTTGTCCGAGCCACGACCACGAAAACGCGACTCTTAACGAGATCACTGAGCCCTGCCATTCTTACTCACTTCTTTTCACGTGTTTAGGTGACGAAAAATTGCAACTCCAAGACACTCGGCGAGACCTGTGTTATTATTAAGCTTGTATTGCCCTCTCTAATAATTTGCCTCTGTAATAATTCGGCTTGATCTTCGTACTAATATATGGTTAAATACGCTCCTCACTCGGCTCCACTTGGAGAAAGTCGTACATAAAGTGCGCATAAATTATCGAGCAGCAAATACTTGGCAGTTTTGAGCCGAAAAGGAAAAAAGTAGAAGCGGAAAAGTATGATGGTCGGTGAGGTATTGAATCTGGTTTGCGCTACAATGAATCTTGTGCGTTGCCGGTCTTTAAATTGTCCGTTAAATCATATGCAGCATGGCATTTCACTTTGAGGAAAACAATAGGATTTGCCGTCCTCGCCCGCACTCAACTCCTACTAGTATTACGACGAGTGCCACGTAATACTAATGCGATTAATCAGTGTTTTACACGAGAATTTAACAACCAAGGTGATGGTCGGCCCCTCTGCAAGTCAATGCAAGGGATTGGTCTCGGCGAATAAAAGTATCGTTACGAGATTGAGAAATGGCACTTTGGCTTGTGAGCTTTAGCATTGCATTGCCGATTTTTTACCTCAGACGAGATGCAATTAAAATATTAATTGAAATATAACTTATAGGCCACACGCGCATTATTACCACGAGTACACGTAGATAACTGCTGTGATAATTTCGATAGCACAAATATACAGTTTAACACAGTATAATTCTATTATCTTATAATTGAAATAATGTAATTATCGATATAATTAACTGTGGATTTTTCTTCTCGAAATTTCAATGATTAACTTCCTACGTACACACACTTATATAATTATGTTAAATATCTCAGAGATTAATTATAGATTTAAAGTAAAGCGCATGTAGGCAATTAATCACTAAAATGCTAATAAATTCATAAAGGATATATTTGAGGGCAAAAACAAATTGTTTGACTTGATGAATTGATATTGCATCGAAAATTATTATAACATACATGTTGGAAGTGCAATAGAAAAATGTGATTAAAAGCATAATTACTAGTTCAATAAAAATTGTATCTTTATTCACACACACATATATATATATATATATGTATATGTATATATAGTTATTTATAGAAGCAATAGAAAACAAATTGCTGCGAGACATCATTAATATTATAATAGTTTATCTTAAATTTCTTCTAAATACATGAAATATGTAGTAATCTATAAATCCTATATTAAACTATCAATGATGTTATGATTTAATTAGTTGTTTTATGGTAAGATTTTTAAAATCCAATTAAGAGTGAATAAATTACTTCCTCAATACAATAAATAATAATATTTGTTTGAGGTACAATTTTATAAATACATCGCTTAAAATCAACGTCTTATTTAAATATAAAAATCATTATCTCTCCGAGAGTCATATGAAGTAATAAAATTTATTATTCACATAAAGATTTATTAACAAACTCTCAATTATTAATTGAATGCAAAATAATATTAACTTATATATATATATACTTCCCGATTTCAATTATAAATATGAAAAACAAGATGGGACAAATTCTTTTTTTACAAAGCATGACATGTGAAAAATGTTTTAAAAATATTCACTTTATAATTCTTTTGTCCAGTAAAATCGTACTTTACATATATAAATAATACCTTCAAGAAACGCTAAGAGAATTTTTCGTTAATATAGGACTGTTTTTCTTTTGGTTTCGCATATTAGCGCGCAAAAGCATACAAATATTGTATTCACACATATATATATATTTACTTAATAAATAATTATAAAGTCAAATTTTGGTGCAGCATTTATAACTGTATTCGATGAATATTAGTCAAAATACTGCCTGAAATACGCACGCACACATGCGCGCGGAATCATTTACATAAAACACGAGTTCCTTATCTTCTTAAACTGGGAACATGATTTTAAAATTTATACCATAAATATTTTGTACATGCACGCGCGTCCTTGCGTTATTAAGGATTTTTTGCATCTGTAAAATTACTCACTTTTGGTACCCTGGCCAATTACAAAAAATGATCTAAAAAAGGTAGCATTAGCCATGTGCAAAGTGCAGGACGTTTAATAAATTGCAGCGCGCAAGGATACGGGAATCTCCCCCACCCCCCACCCAACTCGGCATCGTTTAGCCACATTTCTTTTAACGTTTAATCTTTAATTAAAATCGGGGTGGGGGGGGGGGCTACATAAGACCATAAGGCCATAAGAGGCTCCAGAGCCGGGAGGCTGGAAAAAGTGTCTCGAGCATAAGGGAAATAATCGCCGAGACAAGGACGGGGCACTCGGACTAGATACGGTAAGCCACCACACAGCCGGACAATGGGCTGCTCTATAAGAAGTCGTTGTCTCTCGGCCATCGCGCGCTCTCTCTCTCTCTCTCTCCCTCTCTCTCTCGGTCGGGCGAAGCTTAGCCCCAGCCCTACGTTCATTACCGGCCTCCGACTGACACGCGGCGACGCTCGCCCATGTAAGTACGTATCTGCCCTCTTAAAGCCGAGCGCTCGCATTGTTTCCTCCTTCAGCCCATTCCATTTTCTCGGATCTCGCGGTCGAAAAAGGCAACTCGCGCACACCTCGCCGGCTGCGACTAGCCGGCCCACCGCGCGGGCCCACTGAAGCCTGGAGCCACCCGGAGATAGAGATAGAGAGAGAGAGTGGGGGTGGGGGTGGGGGGCGAGGGCATAATGGGGGATTTCGATGCCTTAAAGATTTCGCGAATAATTAAGCGAGCTGATTAGCATCTTTATTTTCAGGGGATTATTGGCGAATGAGGGAGCTGCTTAAATATTGTCCTATTGTTTGATTTTCATTGGCATTCCTCGGCCGCCTTCTTGAATACTTGGCGATTGTTGCATTGTCGGGGCTTACATTACGGACTGGGGGCCTTTATCGGGCCTGATAAAAGCCCGGAGCTGAAAAAGTCTGTCATTGCGGAATTGGGTTGAGAGCGTGGGGCCTCCGAACGCTTCTCGTGCTCCTCGATCGCAGCAGCAGCAGCTACGCGATTCCAATCAAAATTGCCGGCTCTGATTAAATTACGCGAGCGATCGCCCTCTCTCTCTCTAATCAGGCGGCAATCCCCTTTCAAAGCCGCACGCTCGAGATCCCGAGAGATAATGCATTTGCAAGCACTCTGATCGGGACCATTTTAAAAATATCATATGCATTTCACCGGCAATTTAGGCCCTCGCGATAATTAATGAGCCGAGTGATGGTCGCATCCCAGCATAAAAGGCCCCGAACAAAAGTCAAGCAGATATCCCGTTTATTGGGCTCGATGGTATTATTGCAAGGACACGTAACAAGTGTTATTTACCGACTGCTTATTATTAATGCAATCGTAATAGGTTGAGAGGGGGGTGGGGAGGGCCGGAGCAAATAGGCGCGCAAAGCTCGCCTCGGTACGTTACTCGGCGCAATGAAAAATACAAAGTCACGGCATTTAAAGTATAGATTGGGACGGCAGGCAACTTATGGCTCTGCGCTAAAGAATGAAGCCATTACGCGAATGTTACGGGTGTGCTCGTTGCAATTACCCCAGTGCTCGGAGCTCAAGGTCGCGGAGCGTCGGGCGCCCGGTCGAGCTCTATTCCACGGGATGGGCAAAATAAATAAGGGATCGAGCACAAGGAGGAGCGAGTTGCGAGGCTAATGAGTTCCTTACTTTTTAATGCCGAGGAGGTGCATTAACGGCCCTTCCACCCTTAAATTGGCTTGCGGGAGGGCCGATCGAACCTCGAGTCGATCGATCGGCACATCCATTGGATTCGATAAGGACATGATCTCGTGGTGTGCCAATCTCTCTCGTACTATTGAATTCAAAATGTGATGCGCCGGCTCTATATTGAATAATTTGAGGATTTTATTGTCGAGTTGAACCGTCGAGTGGAGATTGTGATAGGGGGCGCTTGTAATGTCCCCTTCCCTCCTCGTTTATTCGAAAGGCGCGCAAGACCAAATGGGGAGCGGATTTTTCTCTGCCGACCATCATCAGCGCAAGTCCGGGTGCATCCGCGCACAATGCCAGCTCGGCCTCTGTGTCAGCGAAGCTGCATTTCCGCGAGATCCAAGGGGCGTGCGCGTCCACGATTATATTTCACGTCAAGCAAGGTAAATCATAAACTGGATAATCCATCATTCTCGGAAATCTGTGTTGGGTCGCTAATGCGCGGAGGTATCTCGGCCGCTAATCGCACGGCAAAGCCTATCGAAATTCAATTAGGTTCTTCCACACGCATTTCAGTGAAATATTCCGGCTCGATTCCTAGGCCTGGAAACACCTATTTATGAATTATTAATGGCTACTTTTTGATCGCTGCTGATAGCAAGTCTTACCAGCCGGGGAAAAATCACGTCCGATCTGTAATTACAACTTGTTAAGGCGAATGGAAAAAGAAATGCTCTCTCTCTGTATGCGTGTGTGTCGACTAATTTAATAGTGGCCGGATGAAAGTAGGATGGACGCTTAAAATTAGACGAGCAAATAGACGACTCGCATTCGCATCTCATCCTTTAAATCAATATTATAAGAAGCACTTTCAGCAATCGATATGTAGAATGGTTGCTTATCAATTCGCTGGCTTCGGCTGTTCAATCAACTCCACTGACAATTATAATTTCCATTAATACTTTTTCGCGTTGATTAATTGGTGGCTAGGACTTGGTAACGAGTTCACGTTTCATTAAACGTCATAGTTTTATGACCCGCAAGGTGGTAATTCAGCCTCGCATTATCTTACCGACATTAAGAAGCCATTTTCTTTCATAGATTTTACGATACGCGCAGCTGATAAGACGCCATATAACATGATTCAGTAGTTAAAAGTTATGACGCTCCGAGCTGACTTGCATGATAGTCGGCGTGGGTTAGAAAAATGAAATTGACTTGTCATATTCCATGGAAGAGAGCTGAGCCGTGGAAAAAAGCGTAAAAGGGCGGCGAGTACTCACGCGCTTATCGAATGCTCCCATCGAAATGCCGATTATAAATAAAAAATATTCCATTCGTATCAAAGTGAAAATCTATTAGTTCGTCTTCATTGACTCGCAATCCCATGTACCGCTTTCTTCTCAACGCACACACACACGCGCGCGCACACACACACACGCGCACGTACGCGCGAGTTGGTTGATAGATGGGAGGCGGAAGACAAGGGCAGGATAGACGGAGACAGAGGCAGACGTCAGAAGAAGCGAATTGGAGTGAGACGGAGAAGGATAAAAGCGGGGCAATTCGAAGGCTCCGTGGCATCTGGATAGCATTTTTCCGATAAGAAGCCCAGTTTCCAGCGATTACTCCGTGTCATCGACGAGTGAGCCGATCGTCGATCATGGACGACAATCAGATCTCATCTTGGATGAAATTTCCCTTCCTTACCAACGGCCATAAAATATCTCTGAGCCTCTTGAATATAATGAACTTGATAGATTCGCTTAGCGAATCAATAATATTTTAATAGCTCATATGCTTACAATGTCGGATGGCCTCTCTCTTCCACGTAAAAGTTATAGAAATTCTGAGAATGCTCGCTGATTGCATGTGGCATGTGTAACGTTTTCACAATGCATTGTTAATCATAATTGTTAAGGCTTAAGCTCAAATGGCATTACAGAAAATTGTACGCTGCTGTGAAAATTACACGCAAGAATAAACTTTAAATAAATACAGTAATCTTGTTTATACATATATAAACGCGCGCGTGTGTGTGTGTGTTTAAATGTTACTGGAGTGACCGTTCAATTAAATAATAAGCATGCGCGTACACGGACGTAGCACGCACACACGCGCATACGGGTACTTAGTTTTATGGATAAGTAATATAGATCCCATAGATTATTAAATTATTTTTTTTAAATGTCGAAATAGTGAAACTGAAGGGTAGTCAGTTTTACTTTATTTTTTTTTACGAAATATTGTTATACAAAAAAATCTTAATGTACCTATATTCTTATGAAATTGTCCATTACGAAGGAAAAATAATTATTACAATTTGCAATTACAATAGTAATGCAAGTAGCATTGAAGATGATTTTTTGTTTATTTTTTTGTATTGTAAAGGTGCATCTCGTCGATAAATAAGATTACAGTACAGGCACATCACCATGATACAACAATGCTCCTAATATGATAATTTGTAACTTGTAATAATATAGTAATAGCCGACATGTCCCAATACACGCGTGCATTCGTCTAATTGTAATTAATTGCTTGCAGGTGAGTCACGGACATTTTTACTCTACCGAACCTTTTATCTCACGTAAGTCTTACTACTATTATATTTAATTTATATTGACGCGTCTATATATCCACACATATACATATATCTATATATATCTATATATATAATTAACAAAACGTAGTGTCGGAGCGCCTGGAATTACATAAATTACAGTTTATGCAAACTGTTGGTTTGTACATTTATCGTAAGCGTTTCGCTACCGCTATTACGCAATTATAATCTCTGAATTGAGTTCGAATAAAGTGAAGATATGAAGAAGAAAAAAATACTTAAACGATGGCCACGTCTAGAGCTCGAATCGCCGATCACGTTTTATGGCAAAAGAATTGCGCAAAGCTTGGCCAAGGCACATCCACCTCGGATTTCAGAACTTTATCGCCCGTACCCGGACATTACCGTAATACTTTGCTCGGCACTCGCGCCAATTACCCGCAAATTAATAAACGACCACCGTGCGCCCCCCCCCTCGCTCGTACCTCGGCCAAAAGATTTCGCCACTCGGCGAGTTTCCCGAGACCCCCGAGCCGGCCGCTCATTCCAATCGCCTCGGTTTCCCGATGAAAATCCTAAGGCGGAATCATCGCCTCATCGCCAGGTCCCCCCCCCCGGGAAAGAGGGTCGCGATCGCATAACCCAGCGAGGGCCACAGCGTTCCTAAGTAATTGCACGAGGGCGAAAGGAAAAGCTGCGAGAGGAAATGCGCTGCCCGAGGATTGGCGAGAGCGAGCGAGCGAGGAAGAGGCCGGGACAAGAGCGTTAAGGAGGATTTACAATCGGCGCATAATTATTTATCGCGAAATTTCCATTTCCGATAAGGCCCCTTATGCGCAAAATGTTTAATTACCGCTCTACCGTACGCGAGGAATTGCGCGAGTGCGCGAGCGTGAGCTACGAGCGTATAATCTCTCGTTTACGAGGAGTCATTAGAAAGCCCGAGGAATTTATCACGATGATGCCTCGCCGGAAGATTATTACGGGTTGGTGTTAACGCTCTTAACAAAAGCATATTGAATGGACGGCGGGCCTGTGTGGGAACTTCTTTCTCCGACTCTGAGGCGCGATCAATGGTCTTCTCGCGATCAGTTCCTCCAAGTCCTCGCGGCCGCGGCTTTGTCAGCCGGCGGCACTTTGCCTCCCCTCTCACACTCTAATAATCCCATAATTAATCGCTAATTAACTCGCGCTACTGCTGTTTGGCTCGTGGACTATTGGAGCGGGACGGGGATCGCGTCCGCCCGATTGGCTTGATTGGCGATGGACCGATTGGTAAGATGCGAGTTGCTCGCCGGGCACTGATTTTCCCCGGGCAGAGGTACGCGACTGCCTAAGGAATGTCAACTATTCGCGTAATCCCATTGGATGAGGCCAGCGGATCCCGCAACTTTCATCCTCGGGTACAGGGAGCTTTAACGATCAGCTGGCAAATAGGGAAGGAGAAAGGAGAGCATCGAAATTGGCAACGAATCCCCTGGCATTGTGAATGGGGCTTAAGGCGTCGCCGACATCTCATCATATCATCCTTGCGGACTCTCGAGCGATCTCTAAAATCTCTCGTGCTCGTCGTCCCTTTTTCCTCTCTCTCTCTCGAGGCAAAGCTACCGGCCGCGGTGCGGCGGGGCGAGGGGCGAGGGCGAAGGACTGGTAGCCTGGAATCTTGGCGATCACTTAAGTGCGCTTAATTAAAGCATCAGCTCGGCCTTAAAACGCGAGGCCGGTTTCCATTAAAACAGCATCGAGCGCTGCCGATAAGGCGACACTGACGACTTGCGAAAACGCGAGACGCAACGTCTGGGAATCGCTGTCCCAAGACGCGTACGTGTGATTCTCCTCCTCCTCCTCGTCCTCCTCATCCTCCTCCTCCTGCACCGCCGCCGCCACCACCACCAGCCCCTGCCCCACCCAATTCACCGGCCAGAGCCGACCCCACCGCTAAATGCCGCCGCGTATCGTTCTTCGGATGTAGCCTGACAGCATTCACTACCGATTTCCGATTAAAGCCGAGGAAGCGTTTTTATTGGCGTACTTATTGGCGATTATTTATGGCGAAATTTCCCGGGACTTTTGCCTCGGTTATCGAAAGTGGAATTAAATTCACGTTAATAATGGCCACCGCCTCCCACCCCTCCACCGCTCATTACCCTTCACTCACCGACAATCACTTATATCCTAATTAATGCTTACAGGCAGATTTTAATATATCGAGTGTCTTATTGGGGACTATTTAAACGCTCAATTATCTTCTTCATCGCTAGTGGACATTAGAGTGGAATTGTATACAAATTCTCGGCAAATTCTCGACAAATAGTCTCCGTGCATCGCAATATTTCCATACCATTATAATGGAGTAGTGGGAGGATTGGTAAACAGTGGCGCCTTGATATGCTCATTGGATATGAAATTGATTAAGAAGCGCTTTCAAGTGAACATTTAAGCGCCAAGTGATTGCGAGGCTGAAGGCATGAATTTGAAAAGCATGCCAAAGCTCTCGGAAGCCTCAATTTTCTCGATTTTCTCGGTCGGCAGAGCGAACGTTAGCGTAAATCACCATCCGGATCACGAGAGCTCTAAATAACTTTAAAAGGCAAGGAGCGATTGAAAAAACTTTCATATAGACGACACGTCAATCGCAGCTCACTCGCCTCCGGCTTTTTCCATCGGCCGAGCTTCCCAGAATATCTGGACGAGCTTATAACATTATAATACCTAAATTATAAATCATTGTCAGTCCCACTATTAAAATTATCTCCCCCTCCCCGCCTCTGGAATCGGTGGTGTCATAAATAAATCATGGGCTAGTTGGGGGAGAAAAGTCAGGTGAGCTGGATGTTTCGGCGCGCTCTCGCCTCCTTCGACGTCGAGCCGCTCGATTATACAGTCCTAACGAATCCGCGTGTTAGGATTTACACAGTGTCCTTGACAGTTCTCGGTACCCTTCTACCACTCTCGCATATCCCCCCCGCCCGTTAGAGAGCCGTTAAATTTCCACGTCGCTGACTTCAAATGTACGCCAAAGCCTTGCCGTCCCACTCTCGCCCAACTAACAATTCGAATCTCGCGCTTATCTCGGCGAAAGAGTGCTGCTGCCTGCCTGCCTGCCTCCCGTAGATCGTATAAATTACGGGAGATCGGAAGAAGTCGAGTAATTAAATTGGAAAGGGCGCTCGAGAGCGGCATTATAAATCCCGATATGACGAGATCTTTTCGCGTGGGGTTATTGAATTCTTCGAGGCAGGCTAATGGCATTTATATATTCCGCTCCGCGCCGTAAACATCGTATGCGCCGAGATAATAAACACACACACACACGCGCGTGTTCCACTGTTGCCTTGGGGCATGCCTTGGAGAAATTGCGAGACTCTGTATTGTGCCAAGGCAACTATAAAATAAAAGTAGTTGCGGAGAATAGGCTGCCATATCAAATCACAGAGCGTCATGCGATATTGGTGGAAAGTCCTATTGTTAAGTGACGGGGATGAAGGCTCGCTTGATTTAAGCTCAACTTTCGCTTGTCACTGGCAGTTGGCTACATTGCGAGCCGAGATTTCACGGCGCACGACAATTATTGTTTTAGCGAATTAGCTGGGTGTCGTGGCACATTGGCCGATATACCCTCGACAACCCAAGTGCCCCCCCCCCCCGCCAACAATAACAGATATACTCGTGCAGTACGGTAGCGGTCGGGGATTTTTTTCTCCTTCTCACGCTGGAAATTGAATCGCGGCATTAAATATTTTTCACGCTATTTCACATTAATTTGCCTCCTAATGAGACTTGATGGCCTCCGGGCGAGGTGATTAATGTTGTGGCGGAGCGCAAATGATTATTATTTCTTAATAATTATCTGTGCCAGGCGGTCGATCATTCGTATTAATGAATTGCTCGTTTTGGGCAAAAATGTGCCTGATAAATTGAAATAATTTAGCTTGTATCGATAATTTTATGAGCCAAGGTAATGACGCGTAATATATCTCGAACAATCAGTCAATCCTGTTTCCAAGGATAATTGTCAGGGAGCCGGGGAACGACACTAATCTATAACTATGGGGTTCTAAATGTGACAGATTTACCGGCCGAGAACTTGAATTGCAATTACAAAAATCAGCGCTCATTTCATCAATGCCAACATGCACATTTTCCTTAAACCGCTCGGCCCATCCCCGCGCGCATGCTCCATGCTCCACTTCTCGTTTGCGCAATTTCGAAAATTGTCCATGCTTGGCGAAAAAATTCAGAGCTCAAAACCCGCCCTCCCTCCCCCCTCCCCTCACCGTTCGTCGGCAGGATATTTATAATTTAAGAGTCTCTTTTAATTGAAATATAACTTGGCCGCGGCGATTAATGGCATCGCGTAAAAGCATCGAATTGCCCGATCACCCTGAAAAAAAGCAAAAAAAAAAAACCAAAACAAAAAAAAAGG
>JAPYYT010004021.1:0-19295 GCA_030522565.1 Ceratosolen corneri | reverse complement strand
GGCAGCTTATCTGCTTGCTGCGCTCGGCTGTCGAAGCTGTGGTCGCGACATACAATTTGGGCGCACGAAAGACATCCAATGGTACCGGAAGGGGGTGGGGGGCAGCAGCAGCAGCAGCAGCAAGCAAGACGACGCGTGCGAGTGGACTTTTATTTTCGTCTATGACAATAATTTCGTCCGTTTTATTTCGAGAGCCGTCTTGCTCTTACAAGTCATTTGTACCGCTGTAAGTGACAAAAGTTATGTCTGGGCGAACTTTCTCCTGTTCAACCTTTATGTTCGAGGTTTTAGGGCTTAATGATAATTGCAATGCGTCAAAGTGTAAGAGATTGAATAAGGTCTTGGACCAAACCAATGGTTCGCTTCATAAAATACGTTATTATATTAGTACTCGATACCCAAATATTTATTTGCCCATTGTAAAAGCATTCATTGATTAGTCCAATAGAAAGTTCATCATATTTGACTTGCATTTTCTCTTGTCTAACCTTTTAATTAGGATAACTCTATTTTTAATTACCTCAATTATTATATTCTTATGGCAAAATTATTGCTCATACTCGCTCTCTATGCTCGATCTTTCCTCTAGTGCAATTTATAAGCTCAATAATAAATATAATTCATTATTATATAGATAAAAAAAGTGTTTAACGTGCCTTGTCAATTATTATACGTTGGACTTACTTTGAAGCGGCAAATGCATTGAAAATATCGTGGTTCCACGAACCGGAAATCTATATTTACTACATTTATTTATGACTTACTTCAATTTTATAAAAATGCAACTGCGACAGATACATGCATTACATTCGAGTGATTTTTATTAAAATGAATTGAATTTTATATGCATTTTCGTATTCGGCTAGCATTAAAAGAAAATATTCAAAGCCTTAGAGCTGTTAATTTTATTTTTAAAAGACCTCTTTGTAATGAAAAATCACTAATTAATTGCCGAAATAAATGGTCGCAATTGTTGATAAATTAAAATCAACTTTCCCTAAAGTAACAAATAATTTCAAATACTCTATAATTTAAATTATAATTTAAAATATAATTTCAAATAATCTAAACTTGACATAGGCCCGATCATTTACTATAAAAATGGGAAGAAGAAAAAAAATTTACTTTGCCTCCATTCTAAAATGCCACTCTCTACTTAGCGACATAACATTTCTTTTATGGTTTGTCCAACGCGAAAATAGAGTTTTTCTATTCTCAAATGTAAGGCAAATACTATAATTTATTATAATAATATTCTTATCGACAAAGACTGCTCAAACAAGAAAGAACAATGATATTAGAAAAATATAAAATAACGGTGTAATAACCGTACTAATACCATCAGAAGTTATTTTATAACGTTTTTATACAAATTTTTCTTCCTACATCCCATAACAGAGATACTTATTACAATTTCAACAATTTTACATGATCATTATTTAAATAAATATATGTACAGTATGTAGGAAAATATGTGCTCGCTCACTGTACGTAAATTATAATTTAAGTACTTAATGATAGAGTAGCCTGTTTATATTAACTGATTGTCGAAGTGTATTTGATTTGAAAACATCGTGATTGTAATTGTAAATCGCAGCGCTCACTTATGTAATCGACGTAAAAACCCTCAAAATAATATCTGTAACGATTGTCTCAATTGATCGATACATACACTTGGCACTTGAAAACATCTGATTCGTCGATTAAAGTCTTCCTTCACCGCTGCTTTCAATATTCACATTTTATAATTTTGTCTTCGAGCCTTTGTACTTTCTGTAAAACAGCGCCATCATTATTTCACTCGGCAATTGTTTCTCCCCCTCTTTCCATCCCACGTTCGGCGAGAGAGAGAGGGAGAGGTCGCGATTAAGCCGTCATCATTTGTACTTTCTTTCTCTTATTCATTATTTCTTTCAAATATAGGATATTTTATTCCATACACTTTTTCCTCTCGAGTCTCTATCTTTTTATCTAGCCTTAAACTCCCTTCCCAGCTCATTTTCATTAAGCCGCAATTAAAATTTCGAGTACTGAGATGACTTTCTTCGCTTACCAATTGCACCCAATTACGTAAGCCACGTAAGTTCGTCTTCGTATAATTTCGAATTCAAAAAATCTTTTATCTCTCGTAATTTTAATTTGATGAATTCTCGTTCGTTTCTTTAACTTTATCTCGCTTTCTATAAAAGATTTACAAGTACAGCGGTACTGCCCCAGTGAAGTACGCGCCCTTTAATTAATTAACCATATCCAAATATTTATGCAATTAAATGTAAATAAAATTGAGCTTTTCGACTTCAGTTATTTACTCCACCATGTGTTTAATAGTTTGGAAATTTTATGTTTATTGATATGGTTAAAAGAAAAAAAAAAATCTTACGCTTAACAATCACTAGTGATTCCATTATGAATTTATAATGAAATGAATTATGCCATTGCACATTTAAATCCATAGCTTCTTAATCAATGTAAACTAAACGATCGACTGACTTGCGCTTATAATTATATAAGGCTGTCTCCATTGAAAACTTATATCTTTCAAGAAGTACAGCTGTAAAAAATCGTGTAATTGAACAAAGTTTTAAAGTTTTAGTGGCCTTTTTCGGTAGACAAGTAAATAAAGGGACAAAGGGCTTCGTTGTCTTTCAAGTTCGCCCTTTCTTCTTGCTGCTGAACTTCCATGCACTTATAATTATATATAACGTTCTCTTCGATACTCGATATTAAATTATGCAATTGACATGTCACATATTAACTAATTTCATCGCACAACATTAATTATCTGCCATATGCCACCTCCCAACATATTTTAAGTGATTTATTTCAAATGGCCTTTATTCGTGAAAATCGTCGACTTGGCCAATGACACATATGCACGTGAATTTGGACAATGCATCTTTCGTCTATGCCACAGAGAATTCTTGGTTATTTATTGAGATTTAAACGACTCGTCGGGGCCAAAAATCCAACGTTCCCCGGCCATATTTAACAATCATGCGCTTGCAATTGACTAAACTGCTTGCCATATAATAGAGATGACGGAGGGTCGACAATATAAAAGTGCATTTCTCGTAACCCTCCTTGTCGAATCGAAGACAGAGGCAAAGTCGTTGTGAAGGGTAAAAAGGTCTGCTGCCCGCTAGTGCAAAGAGGCCTCCAAGGGTTGTTGGGATTAGGCTAGGTGCCGAACTGCCAAAAAGGGAGGAAAAGAATGAAAAGGCATTGACACTATACACAACCCGAAGCAATATACGTCATTGAAGGTAGACGCGACCAAGTGCTGGGGAGAAACGAGGAGATGAACTACAAAGGAACGCCATATAGAGGGAGGGAAGAGGTTTTTCGTCCTCTTCGATTAATTCCTTACGTTTGCCAGTTCTTTAAAATTGCCGTGCAATTGCCTTCATTTTCCTCGATTGTGGCATTGATGACACTCGATAAATAGAGAAGCGAAGGAAATGAATATCGAATATCGTCGAGCCTTGCTTATGATATGGGCAAGTCAATTGGAGTGCCTTTAAAATTTTACGTATTTTAAAGACTGAGTGTCTATCAAAATATTAATAATGTCAGATGATTATTTGCCTACCTGCTGGGCAACAATGAAAAATTTACTTCCAAACGACAAATTAAGGAATATTCGCCGCACGTAAGCAGCTCGCAATGACAAATTTCCATTTCTTTATATCGAAAGGCTCTAAATTTAAAAATCACATAACTTCATTGCATTCTACTAAGTTTCATCGAAATCATTCGGTTTTATAAGTTTTTGCATGAAAATATCGTACGTGTATTTAGCACGCGCAATTATCTTTGATGAATTATGAATTGTCGTGGATTTAATTTATGCATTAAAATTTAAATGTAAAGAAAGTCGTACAAAGAGAAAATCTTCATTAGTGGAAGTTCGAAAGAAATTTTTACATTACATATTCCTTTAATTAAAATAAAATTAAGAACTCACAGAACCAAACATGATTGGCGCTTAAATATAATTGTTCTCGTTCAGAATGAATTGAACACGACTATTCGATTATGCACTGAATTTAAGTTTTTCCAAGTCCAATTCTACAGTATTTATTAATTTACCCATAAGATATTAAAGAGCTTTTATTTGTTAACAATTTTAGTAAAATCGTGCATATCACATTTGCTTTTGGTCTTGATACATACATACTTAGCTCAACTTACTAAACTTTATAATGATGTTTTATATGTATTAAAAGTATACATTAATATATTATATGTGTTGAAATTGTAAATTATATGATATAGTTTTTATACTTAAAAATTATTAGAGAGATTAGACTACTTGCTATTACTTACACAATTCTTTCAATTCGAAAATTCTTGTAGTACATTACAATATTGAGGTTTTTTACGTTTATATATTGAATATAATGAACGCAATATAATGAAAGATAATAATTCTATTTTTTATTATTCTAATATAATTATTATACAATATATTTTTGTATTTCATTAAGGAAATGTTATGCAGGTAGAAATCTATTTCAATTCATTCTAATTGATTTTATTAAATATCACACTATCAATTCTGTACATATATTTCTTTTATAAATTATAAAAAATTATTTTCATTACTAACAATACTTTTGTATTTATTTTTAAATCTAACACTAGCAAAGTTTTCATTTTACTATGTAAAACGGAAATAATGGAATTTTATGCCTTCTGATGTGTCTAAATATGATTATTATATTAATTAGCAATTTCATAATTACATGTTCCACAATTAGTATTTAATTGTTAATAATTATATATATAATTTACTCTAATTCTGAAAATTCTAATTATTTAAATCTCTAATTATGTAAATTAATAAATATGGCAACCTATTTTAATCAATGAGTAAAAAAAGGAAACTGATCGATATAATAAATCATGTATATAATTACTCTGAAAAAGATTACGTAACTTAGAAAACTCTTTGAATCAGAAAGTTATTTGAACAATAACTTTCTAGATAATCTACGATTCATTTATTATTTTATTATAAAATTTTGTTAAAAATTTATCAAACTATGCGAAAAATTTAAAACTGTCTGATAAATATTTATTAATTTCTTAAAAAATTCAACTTCGTTATTAAGTTACGAGTTTTCATAAACTGCTAGATTTTTAAAGTACAGGACCATTTTCGTAAAAGAAAAAGGATGGTAAAATGCTTTTAAAAATTCTATCTCGATACAAGTTTCTTCGCTCAGCGCCATCTTGAGAAGTACGAGCGTGACATTTTGTTCAGGTGTGTGGCAAGTTTTAGCAAAATATTAAACTTACGAAATAATTATCCGGATAGTAAATATTTACAGGATATTTATTTATATTCTCACATCCTTCATTATTCTTATCAATAATTAAGTTGAATCGATTTTACTGTATATTTTGTCATACAATGATTTGCCGTATTGAATTTTTTAGTTTGTTTTAACAGTTATTTAATGGGCATCGTTAAATCTACGTCGCTTTAAAATATGTCCATTACTATAAATGCAGGGCAAATTATTTGGAAAAGAGGTACGATGGTGTTTTTCGCCGAATAAATGCAATTGTTATAAATTATGGTATTCTTGGAAGGAGAAGAACGTAAAGTAAAGCTCCCTACCATACCGACTGTACATCAGTTGATATTACTACCTTTAAAAATATCTCGTTTTATACATAATTGAAACTTCTTATACGATTACTTTTTAATTAATTAAAAAATTGATTATACAATAATTGCATAAGCCAATTACGTTCGTTTTAAATTCAAGTGAATTCATTTATCAATTATAGACAAATTCTTCGATTGAAATGTTATTTCTTATTTTATATACGTACTATACTCCCTTGCAATGCCAATACAGAGAAAACTAATAAATTTGTTAATAAAAATTAAGTTTATTATTTAAGGCTTTGCTGTTTAATGACAAACAGTCGGTATAGCAGATAATATACTTGTCAATATGAAGTATTTTCTAGTCGAGTATCGGATGGATTAATTACAATTACACTGTAATGAAATATTATAATATCCAAGAAAATTAAATAAAAAATAATTCAAATTCTAAGCGCATTTTAAGGATATATAAAGTTTAAAATTTGTTTATATTTTATGAGTTTAAGTATCAGATTAATAAGTTTTGGTAAGAAGAATTTGTATGAAATGAATATAAATTATATTCAAATTCTCACATATTTACTATATTTAATTAAAAAATAATTAGTTATGTAAATTAAAGTATTGACTTTCATAACTATTTTCATGTATATTAAATAAACTAAATTTACACGTGATGTAATGAATGTTATCGTAATGATTTATATAATTTCATTACTATGCTGAACAAAATTTTGAAAATTCATTTAATATAATTTTATATTTTGTGATTTGGCATTCAATGCATAAACTAATTAATTGTACATTTACATTTTCCGTACGATATTGCATGTTTAGCTTAGCTGAATCTTTAGTGAAATACACTTTATTAAAAACTTTACTTTCGTGCTAAATATTTTTGCTAAAATAAAACGATTAAAAGTACTTTATAAATTTAAAATTTACGAAATTGATAATCAGCAGCTACAATTACATATATTTTTTTTATTTTTAATACGAATTTCCATAATACGAAGATCAAGTGAATTGAAATTTTTCACTCGATGCACATACTTTATGAGAAATATAAAAGATTGTTTATTATTGCGAATGAATTTATGCTTATTATGAATAAATGTAAAATTTTTACATAAAAAGCTGACTTCAATATATGCTTTTCCATAACAAGATTAAATAAGAATAGATGATACCTTAGAAACGAGCAAAATAGAACAACTAACTCGTGTTCTTTAAAGCGTACACGTTAATTCTATATGTTGCTTACTATTCAATTAGATTGGCTAAAAAATAATTGATACATTTTATTCTTTTATAACGAATTATTTCTCTTTAACGAGATTAAATGGGAATAGATGATACCTTAGAAATGAAAAAATGGAACGACAAATTCGTGTCAATTGCAGCCTATGCACGAATTCATTTTGTTGTTTATTGTTTAATAATATTTGCGAAACACTAATTGAAAAAGTGTACCAACCACACATTTAAAATTTAAAAAAGGACCCTGCAATTAGTAAAACATCCTTTTTATCACTTAAAAATATTAAAAAAATATTTCCGAGCCATTTTTACGATCACTCCTTAATGTTTATAATCGTATTGTTATTTTTTATATAATATATTTTTAAATTCCTCAGTTTGAGCTTAATGTGATGCAGTTTTCTAATAAAAGTAACTTTATGAATTTCATTGTACCATTAAATATTATTATGCATATTTTCTTTATTTATAGATTATAGGGAATTATTGAAAAATTATCCAAAGAATGTAATTTTTAAAAATAATATTCATATAAGAGTATGATCAAATATCTTTATTGCATAATTATTATTTTATTGCAATTGTCATTACATTATAAAATATAGACAAATAATAATAGACAAATTTTTTATATACAATTCGATTTCAATTACATTAAATAAATGGATATTTAATGTAATGAGCGATATTTTATTATTTACTATTTTCATTCGTTTCTTAATTAGGAAAAATTTTTAAAAAATTCAAAAATCGATCCACAAATATTTTTAAAATCGCAAGTTGCATTGAATTGAAGCCTAAAATTAATAGATTTTTGAAAACGTGTTTACATGTCAGAATTTTCGACGTGCCATAATGATTTATAACTTTGTTTCTTGTTATCTGACACATCATAAATTTGAATCAGCTTGCTTAACTGATCGCTTTAGTATTTATTAAGCTAATAGTTATAAAATCAAATTAAATGCCCATTAACCAAAATAATATTTGCACATACTTACTTCATTTGACAATATTACAATTTAATTGGAGATAAACCAAATTAACTAAATTGTTCGTTTTAAGAAAATTTGTAAGAAAATTTTACTCCTGACATTGTTAATGCTTGCTCGTCAATTTTCAATTAGTTTTTTTACGTTCAATAAGCTCATTTATTATTGCATCGTTTGTTTTGTCAAATAGTATATATTATTGATTGCAAAATTATTCATGTTAGTTGCAAGAATTATTTAATGTTAAAAGTTCAATTTACGCGAATAAGTAAATTAGCCGTTGAACTTCAAATATCAATGGAGAGTCTAAGTACAAAATAATGATCGAATTGCTTGAGAAGTTGGTAAGTAATTAGCGAAGAAATAATTTTCTGTATACTAGCGAACTGCAAAAACTCGCTCTTCAAGGTGAGTTTCCTATCGACTGGCATTTCGAAGAATTTGAAATAATAATATTTGAAGCTTCGGCCATATGGAACATGTAACCGTAATAAGATGAAAAGCTATGGGAAAAAGAAGACGATCGAAAGATACGATAAAGTGGCAAAGAGTTATATATTGAGGGCATCGAAACTATACTCGTGGACACGTGAAAATGTCATGGAAAGACTTGGAAAACCGCTGCGCTTTCATTGGGGATTTTCTCGTTTCATGTGCTCGAGGTCACTTTGCCGCCGAGATAAGGTGAAAAGAGGAGTTGGCAAGATTTTCCCTTCGCCGTTTTCACGACCCAACTTTTTATATATTTGGATATCGTTGGTGGGAGGGTGGGGGATGGGGGGGAGGGAGGGAGGGAGAAAAGCGCCTCTTAAGTTATTTCGTCGTTCTTCTCTGTGGGCGTGACTACTATGTGAAAAGCCGTACGATAAAATCGAATTAATTTTTTTCATGCTCCTTTCAAGCTCTAATAATTTATGTACGGAATTAGAAGTAAGCACCCGATGATTTTCATTCGTAAGAAATAGCAAGACATATTCTCATATTATTCTTGTGTGTTTCGTTGGATCGAAATTTATTTTACTATAATACATCTGCACTTTCTTTTTTAAAATGGAACAACAATTTTTAGAATAAATGCTACTGAATAGTGAAATACTTTACTGGCTGCACTATTGCACGCAATGTTAAAATAAATCGATGTTTTGCTGAAATTAGTTTTTCTGAGCGCACCAACAATAATATCTTTCTTACGAAGTATTTACTCAAATTTCCTTCAAATAAGCTTTCTTATTCTCGATTAGCAGTAGTAAATTACGCAAATTCCTACTCTATCCGGCAATTCGACGTAAAATTCGACATTTTAAATTATTCCACGAGCGTTACACTTTTATGTTTAATATGTCATTACTTTTCACCGACACTTTGCCAGGGCAGCTATTATAGACGCAAATGAATATGTTTAGTTATTGATAAATAATTTAAAGCTTCGACAATGATTTTTACAATATTATTCCTACTAATAACGACAAATGACAAAACAACCTTTCCACTGTCTAATACGATTGTCAATTTACTATTCGCCTTTAACAATAGAAAACACATTCAATATTATTAACGAATAATAACCTTATAGTTTCTAATTGCATGTATTAAATGTAATGTATTAAAAGTATTGTTTTCGAGGTCGTTGAGAATTTAGGAAACAAAAACAAAAACAAAAACTTGTTCCACTTAAGAAGACTAAGCAGTTGTAAAAACAGCTTTTATTACTTTTTTCAAATTTAAAAGTAGCAACGAGCGCACTACTCGTTACATCATAGAAACATGTTTTCCTAATAAATTTTGAAAGCCCTAATGTCTTTTAGGCAAATGAAATCAAAAGGACAGGAAGAAAAAACCTCATACCAGACAAATACGCTAAAGTAAGACCGCATAGACCTACTGAAATACCGAAATGCAATACAAAACTCCGACACTAGATGCTGCCAATGATACATCGATCCCCGGCACTGATCTATAGGGAATCGCGATCGCTCAGCAACTCCCGGCAATGCGCACTGCGCACTTGGAGTTCGTGCCTCTTTAATAATAAGCGCCGAGTCCGACTCGCCACGCGTTCAGCGGCCTACAATTTAGAATTTTGATAAAGAACAAAGGGAGACGTGGAGGCCAGTGGTTTAAAAAGAAATCTGGCCATTTCAAATTAACGCACGCCAAGTGGATGAAATACGTATCGAGGGATGCGCGAAGAATTATCACGCGAGCTCGCGAGCACACGGGCGCGCAGTATCTATAGAGAAATTAAATTACTTAAATTTCTGGGAGGCAATGCTCGGGCACGCAAGTACTGACTCGCTGAATTTCACCCTTTAATTACTGGCTCAGGTTTTTTCGGCATAATTGCAAGCAGAATGATGCTTTCTGCCCCGTAAACAATTGTACCGACTGCGCAATTCCCTCGCGCAAAACTTACTAAGTGGTTTAATTAAAAGTTGCGCAGCCGGAGGACAAAGATTATTTCTTCTTATGCTATTAAAAAAATATGAATTTGGCCACATTGTATTATAATAGCCAGAATAAAGGATAATATGCGAATAAAGGAAATATATATATATGTGCGTGTGTGTGTCTATATATAATTGGAAAATTATGGGGAAAACTTTTGTTATCCCATATCCGTATATAATATGTATAATATGTATAATATAAGAATCCAATAGATTACTCATTAAAAGCAATTATTACCCGCTGAAATATAGAAATATAGTCATTGAGCGGCATAAGCCATCTCTGTGCCTCGCGTCGGAGATCAAAATCGCTTCGTGTTCGCTGTGAAGCCCACATCAACCCTAACTGAAGGTTAAAATATCGCCGTTTAATGATTTTCTGGCTATTTATTAATATGGGGATGGTACGCGAGGCTCGCGATGGCGGCGTCGGATCCGGTTAGCCCGTCGAATGCCAACGTGATCCGTAAATTAAAGCGACGCTCCAATGTATAAACACCGCTATCATTGCAATGGCAACATAAATGTTCGGGGCGAGGGAGACATTACGCAATTATGTCATATCCGCGGGCTTCCACGCATTACTGCTGTAGTTGCCAGTAAAGTCAAAATTCTCGCCCCCCCCCCCCCGGGGCTCTAACGTGAATTTAATTTCGAAATAGCCGTAGATTACGATGATACATGCCGGTTAAATCAATTAACTTTCACGGGCTACTTTCATTATTGATGTTCTATGCTTTTTCATAATAATTCACGATTCACGTATATGTTCTACTTGGTGGAGGACTACTTGTGCGAGTCGCACAATTATTAAATTCAATTGAAAGACGCTTTATGCAATTGGGCAGTGAAAAATCTCAAGTATCGCTTTATTATTTGAATTTGTATTTAAAAGTAGTTTTATAAAGAAATATTGGTAACGATGCTTTAGTTTATAAATAGAGAAAGAAATTTGTCATTGCACTCGTGTCAAGAGCACCAATTTCACTTAACTCTTTCAATTAATTAATTAATTAGATAAATACGTAATTGGGATTGAGACGCAATTTGCTGGCATTATTGTTTTCTCCAATTTCCCAAGTATTTTCTAATAAGAGATTTCTGTGAAATACTTTGCAGAATATAGCCAATCCGTTCAATTACAATATTAAATCCTTCAAGATGCAGAAGCAAACGGAATATTATTCACTAATATTAAAGAAGGCGTACTACTTAATCATTCCTTCGTATTCCGGAATATCTAATAAAAAGTACGTTTTTTTTTTTTTTTTTTTTTTTTTTTCGAATAACCCAGAAAGAAAACGCAACCCCAATCGTGCGCTTAATAAACAATCGAGTGAAAGCACGCAAACTTGGAATTTCCAACCCTTCAAATTAAAGTGAAGTCGTCCCATAAAAAGTTAAGGTTCCAATAGTCGAGTATAAAGAAAAAAAAAGAAACTTTAATGGAAAAGGGCGCAAACCAAAGAAAAATAAAGACATTCAAAGGAGACAAATTTCTTCGGTGACGAAAACTTTCCTCCTCTTCTACCATGTAAAACTTTTCGTAGAGGTGATTTAATAACGCAAACGCCATTTTTTCTCCCTCGCTTAAAAATTTATTTTATATCTACAGTTGACTCATAAAGACGACTAGAAATGCCGTAAAAGGGAATCTTATTTTCTATACTTTACTCATACTTCGGTCGGGAATGTTTTTATTTTCTGCGTGGGTAATAAGAACCCACACCCCAAATTACGAATTATTTCCACTCAATATAAATACTAATACACTTCACTAATACATGCCACTTCGTATATCGATGTGCTATCTGTAAAATAGAATTTATAAATTTGACAAAAACTAGGCAAACTTTTCGGAAATATTCACTAGTAAACGCAAACTGTCAATTAAGCATTATATTGCTTTCACATTTATTTGTTATTTGTTTATAATAATTTGCAAAATAATGGATAATTCTCTGGAGTACTGAATTGAAAGACGATTTACACATTCTCGCAAACAATTTTAAAACATCTAAAACATATTTAGCATAGATATGCAATCATTAGCTAATAAGTATAATATTCAATGTACTTGAAGTACATTTTATATCACTGATATTTTCTTAGTTGTAAACAATCGGTATTTCATGTAATTTTCTAAATCTCATTCAACCACAATTTAATAAACGTACTAAGCAAATTGTTTTAAAATTCCCAGTTTATAATAATATAATGCATTAATAAAAATAATGGAAATTATTTTAAAATAGATTTCAAAATACTATATTAATATCAAATTAATACTTTTAATCGATAATATAGATTAAGCGAATATACACATTTACAATTCAAAAATTTTGTAACTATCGGTATAAATAACTACACGGTAATTGCTTAATTTACACTTAATTTTAAGCATATTTAACGTATTATATAAACTTTTATAGTAAAATTAAATGTATAATAATAGAATATTCATAATAAATTCTATTTGTAATAATTTATATTAATTTCTTTAAAACGAGCTTTTAAAATACACTTTCGTATTAATAAATCTTAAAATCAATTGCTATATATATACATATAAATTGATTATTATCACGTTATAAACGGCATAACTGAATAGATAATGACAAATCACTGGAGCTATTGAAACGTAATAAGAAACAATAGAAACTAACGCAGTCAATCACTTCATCCCTAATTTTCTAGGAAATTGGATTTCACTGTCATTTGCGAATCCCCTCCAGTGTGTTATCTGATAACTACTAGAAATAATAGTTTTATTTCATATACGCACTTATTTTGCATACGATCGATTATTTTTGCAATCCAATATCATTGATTTTTAATGCTTTAGAAGTTATTTAACATTCGTTCCAGTTTAATTGCAATAACTTAATTTGTCTTATAATTACAAGACGAATGGATTGCAAAGTCTTTTATCGTGAAGAATATTCTATTTTCAATTATTTCATAATGATTGTTTTATTACTGATACATTATGTGGGGGAAGTACATGGATGAGACTGAAAATCTGAAACTTTATCGAGAAAGAGGATAAATGAAGTCATGATTTTCAAATCGTACGTATAAAATTTTAAACATAAGATGGTCGGTAGACAATATTTAGATGAAATCACGGGTTTCTTTTAAAGCAGAAGTAAATAAACTTTTATAAATACACGTGATTCCACTTCCATAGCAAATAATTTTTTAATTCATCTTGTCTACGTACTAATCCCTACAGCATTATTTTTTGGTTATTTTCATTGAAATTTTATGAAATTTCTCTACTTTGAAGATTTTCATAGAAAACGAACGCAATAGACGAAATTTCGACACAATAGCATAATGTTAGAGCAAATAAGTATATAGAGAACATTGAGACGGTTTCACCGGAAACATTTAATCGAGCAATTAAGTGAAATGTCAATAATCCATAGACGGATCGGAAAAATTTTTCGAGCAAAACAGCTTCACACAAGTAAAACAACAGATCCAACTACATCCATATAAGCATTTATATATTGATGCATACTGGACATAATAGTTTTAAAAAAAGAGAGAAAACCTTCCACGGGGCACCATAACCCACCATTTACGATAACACCTTACGTGCCAGGGGATCCAATAGGCAATAAAGACGAATTACAACCAATTTATTGGTACTGACATTTATATCGAGAAACATATAAAGGAAACGGAGGCGCGTAGAATTTTATTGTGAAATGTATGGAAGGTTAAGGTAAATGCCGACACTCCGAAAAGATTAGATATTATTACTTTTGTCCAGTGATAATATTTGTATTAATGTTAATTAATTTTAAGAATTTTCTCATAAGGTACTTTGCGAAATTTGAATGCACCATTTTTACCTCAATACGTATTTATTATTACGGCCAATGTATTTTGCATGCCAAGATACGTGAATCAAAAGTACTTCCATATTTAGAATTGGTGACACGTATATTATATTGTTATTTACTTCCATGTTTATCATTTTTATCAAAAGTTTTCCCACTTCTCCCGTACCTCGATAATAATATTAATAGATTTTAGAAGAGGTAAATATAATTAAAAGTAAACAAAGATTACTTTTGGCGTTAGAGAGAAATCCATTATAGTTAAAATGTAATACGACAACAAATGGAGAGAGAAAAAAAGTAGTATTTCAAATTCCATTAACCCAAATTTCCTTTTTTAAGCATACATTTAGATAATGTGACAATTTTTTAAGTATTAGAAAGTTTCGATGTATAAGTAAGAATTGGGACTTTGAGAAGGAAAATATTTTTTTGCCAAAGAATGATTTCTTATAATTACGATAAATGGCACGATTTAGTTGCTTCTTAATACACAAAAGTACGACAAATAATATTGAATGTAAAATGTATACACTCGAATCAACATATACCTATATATATATATATATATATATACGTGTGAATTAAATTTAATATAAAAAGCACTGATAAATTGTGCAAGCGTATCGATAGATCAGAAGCACTTAAAAACTAATGAAAACTAAAAAAAACTTCGTGTGTCCTCATATTATGCACACTTCCGTTATTTATTGCAGAAATTTAAAACATTTATAAAAGTCAACGTGACAAAAGCCCACATCTCTGTTTGTATAAATGGCAGGATGGGCAGGAAAGATCACGTCCCGAATCCTTGCTTTATGAAAGCCATCCGTCCTTCCGTTTTGACATTTTACATATTTAATGTAAAAAGGTCGAGGAGCCAGTGATGCGTTTTCCATTTGGCCACGAGAACTTTCCACGTCCAAACGATCCCAGGTGCTCTTTATAAGTCTACTGTCTCATATAATATTGCTTTATGCGGATGAAAGAGAACAGACTTGTGTGTGTATAGGAAAAGAATTTTCACATTTTGAAAAAAGGATAGAAATTTGCGCAAACAGTAGTAGCACACTTATTTCAAGCGAGTTTTTTTTTTTTATATTTCACTTTTGAATGGCGTTAATGGCTCTAATAAATTTTCGCTGAAAAGTGTGCAATCAAGATAAATAAAGTGCGCAATTATTCGCGAATATTGACTACAATAAATACTGTACATTAGCATAAACGTTTTACATTATTGCATGTTTTTTTTCTGTCTTAAATATTATTTCAAGTCAATTCTCTTTCTTTTGCTCCGATTTGTCGTTAAGCCTCACTTTTAAATCTTGAAAATGTGAGAGAAATTCAAAAAACAAAATAGACAAGGATGTGGAAAAAATGTGCAAAATATGCATACATTAAATGGCAAGTGGGAGGAAAGATGAAGAACAATTATGCAAAGATATGATAACAATTTTCTTTTAATTCAGCGTATAAAAGGAAATGGCATATGAATATGAATAGGAGGAGAATATTTAAGACAGTTGATGTTATTTTATAAGAAACTGGGCTGCACTCATTAATATACGAATAAGAGATCTTCTAGCAGTGTATGCATCATTATAAATTGTTGGGGTAGCGTTGGCGAAGCAAATTGATAATTCTTGCTAATACATTGGGAATATAAAAAAAGGAGAGAATTTAAATATGTTGAGCGATCCTGGGCAGACGTCGAGCTTAAATGGAATATTAACAATTTGTCATTTCGCGGCTTAGTTATGCTAAACTTTAAAACTCATCTCCAGCACTTGGGCATATTTATTCCGCTGCCTTGGCGCACGCGCGCACTTAATTTATTGGTGTAGAATTTCAGATTTATATTTTAAAAAAATCAAATTATTTCATGGGGCTCAGGAAGAAATTGCATATAAATTCTTCCCAAAGCATACGTCGAAATTCAAATGTACATCCCTTGGCAGCACCGTGCTCTGTCAATTTGCTCGTATACACATATATATATATATATATCTATATATGTATGTATATATTCTGCCATTGCAATTTATTTTTACGCCCTTCTCATCATGACCGTCAGCTCGGTTTCTCTCTTTCTTGCGAGAAGAATAAAAAAGAAGAAAGAAGAGAAAAAACGACAACATTGCCCTTGCGGTAAAACGAACCTTACGACACCTCGCATAAACTGTCTTTATCCCTTTCCCTCCCACTCCCACTCCCACTCCCACTCTCTATTTACCTCCCTGCCTGATCTCCTCCCTATTGCTGTCCCTCTTTTATTCTAGCCATATTCATTCCAGCCATTTCTTTGATCGGCTCGCTTTGAGAGGCAAGACCATTCTCTATCCTCACTACGGATACATAGACGCGATATCATACAGACAGCGACAAAGGAGATCAACATTATGCCGTGGATCTCGTAGGGGATCTCTTCTTATTTTCTTCTATTCGACCTTCACTTGCTCCTTCTGGTGGCACGAGTTCGTGCTCCTCTACACGAGTAAATTTTTGTTTTTTTTGCTTAGATTCTTTCACAGTACAGAGAGTTTTGTATGAAAGTGAGGTGGAGCAATTTTTTTGGTTAAAAGTTTACGATTTTAACAACTCGTTTGTTATTTTCTTCAGAGGTGTAATTATTCTTTCGTGCGATATTTTAATATAGTAATCGAGTATATTTTGAGAATTATTTCTACGAAATTAATAATGCCAATAGTCACATAATGAGAACGTAATAATGGAAATTTTTTTTTTCTTGTCTATGTTACAGGTACGTAAGCAGTCATTAATTATTCCCTCTATCCATGTGTTTCATGTTGGTAAGAAAAAAACTTTATCTCCAACTTCATTATTTACGCAGACTATCATTTCACAGTACTCTTAATTAATGCAATAATAAAGTTATTAAAAAAATAATTTGCTACAAGTAAATTTGGAGTACTTATAATTTTTCTTGTAATTAGTAGTTGTAATTAGCTTTTAATAATCACTTAGGGCTATTTGTGTTATATATAATATATAATATTGACACTATTTTTTTTTTTTTTTTTTTTGCCAAATTTTGACTACAAATTTTGTTATACGAGATAAAAAGCTTATTTTCGCGTATGTAATTTTAAAAAACACTGTAAATACATTTTAGTTAATACGAATAAGTAGATGTGAATGAAGAGCACGAGCAGACACTTTGCAAAACTAAACAAAACTTTATTTCAAAAAAATAAAAATTCTTACTGTTATTACGCTATTTTAATTGTTAAGTATGAAAATATCACGAGGAAACTTTCTCTACTAATACACACAGACCTCATATGCAATAAATAAATAAATAAAAAAAGCGAGTGTCATGAAAGTTAATTTGGACTTTACATGGGTTAATTGCAGCACTGAACAATAGAGTCAATAGTGAGTCAATGGAAAAATTACCGACACGCTAAAGCAGACTGTCACACACGCGCGCGCATGCACTAAGTATTTGACAATATTGCATTTACTTAATTACATTACGTATACAGATGCGTGCGTCCACAAGATGCGCATGAGTTTACGCGCGCGCGCGTGTGTGTTTCTGTGTGTGCTGACGCGTCACCTAATTGTGTAGAGTGACAAAATTGCTGTGTTTATACGTTATCGTGAAATTTCCTGACTAAAAAAATTTGTATAATATAAGCATACACCCAGGCACTTTAAATTCGTATATTATACATTATATTCAATATTCTTATATCAATACATATACTAATATAGAAATTTACAACTTATATGAACTTTATAACTTTAGGTATAATTGTGAAACTACATTGTTTAAATTTGAGAATTATTACATTACATTAAAGAATTAATACAATTATTATTACACGAGCATTAATTACACACGAGAACATATAAATCACATGTAAATTTAATATTTTCATTCTCGTACATTTCACTTGTAATCAATTGAATTTGTCAAAATTCCGGAAAGCTTGATTTTTATAAAAAATTCTAAAGAAAAGGAAACATTTGTTAGTTATTTGGAAGTTTAATTACAGCAGAATCATTTGTTTAGATAAATTGCGAGTCGTGACTAATCGAAGTTTTAAAATAAAAGTCATTTCACATAATTATTTTATACAAAGATGCGACAAATTTAATCACTCAAATTTCCCGGATTCCTCGCTGTTGTGCGTTCATATATTTCGTTTTAATAAAAGATTTGCCCTTGAAAGCCAGAGACCAGTTGTTCGAGAATCATGCAGTTTCTCGACTTTCGGTACTACCCTCTTTGTTTTGTAAATTCTTCTCGTACATTCAATACGTTTATGATTGCCAGATGTGTCCCAAGATCTTTCAAATATTCTTTACAAATACATCGAATATTTACATTTTTATTTTATAACCGTTTAATGAGAGGGTTTACTCGGACTATGCTTCCAAAAGTTTTATAAGTGGTAAAGTATAATCATAAAGTATAATCACAAATAATAATCGTGAATTGTCTTGTAAGATGAGTCTAGCAAAAAGTAAGGGACAAGTGTTCCTAGGTATAGACACATGATTGCTACAAAACGTCTTAAGTAAATACCGAGCTCAAGAAATAGAATTTGGGAAAATCTCAGCAGGACACCGGAACATCGGAGTGACCGTGGGAACCGCGGTCACTACCTCGCGAAAAGTTACCACCTCTTCGCCCCTTGGCACTTCGCCCTTCTCCAGTAAAAGGGCGTTGACATTTTTGTCAAGAGCGCCAATGACAACTGAAAATTAGTTTCAAACAATAAGCTAATTCTTCCCATTACCTCCAAAAATCTAAAGAGACCACCCCCTATACAGGGAGTGGGGCGAAACATTTAAAGCAGACTGCAGGCGCGTTGCGCCTCAGAATTTTCTACAAAATCAAATCTCTCAAACATTAATCTCGCGTTTAGTCTTATACCACAAGAGATTCTCGCACAAAAGTTGAAGCTTCACGCAATACAGGTACGAAACCACACGTTGAAGCATGACGTTTGTTAGGGACCCGCGGAGTTTTAGTCACGCGAAACTACCAGCAGAAAAGGGTTCATCGGCGGCAGCTCTCCACCCTTAGCCACCCGGGAGTGTAATTAGACGCATCACGTGACAAGTAAGACGAATAATACATCTCGGAAGG
>JAPYYT010004020.1:0-10958 GCA_030522565.1 Ceratosolen corneri | reverse complement strand
CCTCACAGTTCGAATCGCGACTTTACGCCACCCCGTCGAAACTAATGCACTTGATTTTTCTTATTGGTCCAGCGATCGGCACTTCGTTACACTAATTATCATTAGTGCACTGAGTCCTTTGTCCCTCTTGTTTTAGATGCCGATAGGCGGGCCTTTTTCCCACCCGCGATCACACCGCGGCCGAGTCCGCAGCTCAGGCTGAGCGGGAAAGCCGAAAAGTCGTCTTGTTTTGACTAGTCCGGCTCAAATGGCGGTAATTGTACTTACACATGCACTTTCTTTCGAGATCTTTCTAGCAATGACCGTTTTGCCTTTGGGACTACACGTTTCTTTGTTCTTTGTATTAACACCGCACTTATATATCACAAACACTAATGATCACGTTACTCGGCGCCGAAGTGACGGTTATTTTATTATACGAAATAAACATATGACATCAGAATAAAATATCATACGAAAATTATATTATACCATAAATTAATTTTCCATTGACTAACTTAAAGCTATATTTACATATCGCAATGTAACAAATGCACGTGCAAGATTTCTTATAATCCATAGAGAATAAACTTTCATTTTAGCTAAGATTTGAATATATTTTTCAGAAAATATTTTTTGCAACGAAAAAAATAGTAATATTAATAAAAATAATTTTAAAGATGAAAAATAAAATTTAAAATAACAAAAAAGATCGTTCCAATATATCAGAAATTTTTGAAACGTTCTTTTTATTTAAAAATGATTTTATTAAAAAAATATTTTTTTTAATGAAAAGAACACAAATTTAGATTTGTCAACATATCTTATAATTATAAATAATTACTTTTATAAATTATAAAATACAGTGAATTCTATATTTAAATTTATATTAATATTTAATCTCTAAATTAAATTTTATTTACATGTTTCATAGAAGAATATTAAAAACTTTTTTTTAGTGAAACCATTGAAAGTAGAAATATTAGAAAAAGAAGAACATGTATCAGCTAATAGAAAATATAAAATTAAATGCCACAGTACAGGATCTAGACCAGCAGCTACATTAAGTTGGTATAAAGGATCGAAACAATTGAAAAATTCATCCCGAGATGTGAGTACCATTTATTCACAACTTTTACAGACATTTGTAATGTAAGATTTTAACTATTATTATTCGAGATATTTATTTTGGATGTTACAATAAATAAAAATGTTTTTAAGTACTTTATTACTTTCATTATAAGATCTATAATTTTCTCATAAAACTTATAATAATTTATAATAATTTATTGCAGTTATAACATGCACTTATAATGTAATGACTGCATAAATACGGCGATTAATCAAAGTAATAAAAATTCAATCTGTATATTTGAGTAAAAAAATAAAACCTATTAGTTTGTTAGTTTTATACACATATGGACAAAATTATTGACATTTTTCCTTAAGAAAGTACTATATCGACACAACTATATAAAAGTAAAATTATCCCATCTATTATAAAGCTTCATTATTTATATATAAATAAATATAATTACTTGCAATAAGTTTTTTATAATTAATGACTTAATTATTAATAAATATAATATTATAACTTTTTATGTTTACAGCTCTATGGTTTATAGCTTTTAATTCAAAAATTTTAATTATAAATATTTTTCTTGAGAAGATTAGTCATTGATTTATTTATTTTACTGAAAAGTTTTTTTATTACAAAAAATAAATGTTATTCTACACTAAAAACTAGTTATTTATATAGTTAACTTTTTTTTTAATAAAAAAATCTAAGATACTTGTATATAAGGAATAATAATGCGTAATTATACAATTATAATAAATGAATAATTAAAATAATGATTAATTTTAATTGTAAAAAATCGTTCAATTATAATTCAATTTTAATTTACATTCGTGGACAATAAAACAAATTTAGGCAATCATAATGAAAATATAATTATTAATACACAAATATAATATAAATGGAAATTATAAGCATCTATATATTTTTTCATAAAAGATACCTCTGTGAAATTTCATTCTTATATTTTTTTATTATGTTTAATATTAATTTATCACATCATATATATTTTATTTCTCATACATTTTTATATTTTAAATTTTATTTAAAAATTCCTATTTCAATATCTATTCGATAAATTTTATCAAAATCTATTCAATATTATATGATACTTAAAAGAAAGTTATAAGTGATATTATTATATAAGAATTTTTGTCTACTAACATAAAGATTATTGTTAAATTTAGTCATTCATAAATTATGCATTTATAATAATAATTGACATCTGAAACTCACAAATTACATTGAACATTGTACATTGGTTATGATATGCAGTACCTTTCTATAAGAATGTACCCTTTCTTAATTTGCATATCAATATTTTAATTTATCTAAACAAGCTCTCGTGTAAATATATAGGATATCAAACACTAGAAATTTTCTTGTATCAAGCAAGCTAAACAAATTGGAACATAATTTATTGTAAGTGCATATAAATTAAGCATTTTATAAATCGCGTATAGATACTCATATCTATAAATATATTTACTATGCTATAAATAATTTTTTTTTTTCATTTTCGTAAATTAAAAAAATTTAAGTATTATGGCTCAAATGTATTATTAACTTATCTTTAAATAAAATTCAATATAGTTTAATAGTCAATAGAGTAAAAACATTAGAATTTTTATTAGTTTCAGAAAGATGAAGCAAGCATAAGTATTCTTGAATGGATACCAAATGCTGAAGACGAAGGAAAATATCTTACTTGTCGAGCAGAGAACCGAAACTTACCAGAAGCTGCCATTGAGGATAAATGGAAGTTAAAAGTTCTCTGTAAGTGTAAGCTTTCTGTTATAAGTTGCTAAATTTTTTAATATAGGGAACAAGGATAAAAAAATAAATGTTTAATCCATAACGTTAGTTATCTCAATGAAAAGACATGAAACTTAAAGTGACACTCATGATCTGAATTGATGTATTTGAAGTATTTGAACTCTAACGCCTTGCAATTTAAATATCAAATTTTTTTTAATTTATTATTATGTATTAATATATATTTTTTATTAATTCAAGTTATTTTATATTTATTTTAGATAATGTTTATATTTTAATATAATATAATTTGAAAATAGTATATAAAATTTAATTACAAATAATATACTAAAGATATCAATATAAATGAGTCTTTAAAATTTATCGCTGCTAAAATAAACATAATAAATATAATAATAAAATAAAGTATGACTGATCAAGCATATGTCTATAATATTTCAGCGTGTATATACAGATATTCAATGCTTTAATAAAAATCCATGAAAATTACAAAATTTAAAGTTAAATAATAAATATTTAAACTATATTTTTAGCAATAAACGTTATAAAAAGTATTAGTATATTAACATAGTTTACATTATCTATTTTAGTATGCATGCAAATTGGCAAAATAATAGAAATGAATTCAATTTTCTAAGATAACTTTTTTTTGCTTTTTTATTGTTTTTAAATAAAAATTAAAATATAATACACTATTATAAATAAGTTTTTATTAATATATAATACAAATAATAACAATAAAATATTGAAAATGGTTTAAATAAAAATGAATTAAAATAATAAACGATCAAAATTTTTGTGTATATATATACAATCCACAAGAAATTTAATGCTTGAATTAAATGAGGGTAAATGTCTTTTGAAAATAATTAATAACTAAGTCATATCTAACATATCTAAGCCAATGCCTTACCCATATTCAATAGTACAAAGACATAGCCATAAACAACTTATGTCAGACCTAATTTAAAGTTTACTACTTGTTCAACATGTGCTACGAGGTACACATGCATATACTCGTGCATACCTAATAAATACAAGAAAACTGACCTGCACAAGTAGTTATTTATTTTAGTCGTCTACGTATACGTGAACGATCTCTCAGAATTTTCTTCCTGTATACTGACTCATCTTTTTTATTCTATCTCTGTGACTATAAGCATGGCAGAAAATTAAACTTAATCAACTAGATAAGCTGGACACAACCAGTCACGTAGCATGCATCAGTTTAAATACACGCTATCCCGTTTCCCAACAACATACAACAAACCTGCATTGCGAGCAAAGCATAAATAAAAGCAAATAAAAATGACTGAAACAGATATAACAAAAGTAACTACGAAAAGAAGAAGTTTGCACACACTCGACTTTATACAATATACATAATGACATATTACACGGTATCGTATGCAAAAGTTGTGTATACATAATTGGAATCAAGGCTAATAACGGAATTTAAAGCAAATGCTATATACCCTCTGCCTCTTGTATAAATAAAGTAGGGGTGATGGAACAAATGCACGGCCGTTGCTTTACGTATGTCTTGCTCGATGAACCACACCAATTAATGTTCTTATTTTTCTAAAAATTTTCTAAAGAAGAATAATATTAAAAATTGTAAAATTATATAATTTACATATTCAAGTGAGTTTTATCACTATGTATCTCCACAAATAATAGATCCTTTCCCCATATGTGTTCAAACTCTGAATTATAAAAATAAAATAAAATAAAATAATAGAAAAGATACAAGAAAAAATAATTATTAAGCAAATCGGTCTCATGCGAATGAAAATGATTTAGAATCATGAATATTTTATTAATTTAGATCTTAGATGGTTTGTAAAATAAAACCATTGTTATGTTATAACTTTAAAAAAATAATTTTCTATCAAGAAAAAATCTAAAATTCATTCATCAAGTGACAAAAGACATGATATTCCTAAAAATGGTAATATATTAAAACATAAAAAAAATAATATAGTATATAATATAGTAAATCGTATATATATAATCTTACAGCATAAAAATAAATTACGAAACCTCTTTTCTAATAGAGCAAAATTTACAAATCTTCTTTGCAAATCGCTTAATCTAAAATATGATCTAAAATCTTTTAAAGAACCTGTAACATAAAATCAAGATAGTCGATCCTTCATGATCAATTTTAAAAAGCTCATGACTTTAAAAACATCCTATAATTTAGTTTGTTTATATTGAAACCAGATTATTATACTTCCCTGAAAATAATATAAAATACGGTTAATGTTCATTAAATATTTATGATGCAATTTTTTTTTAATCTAACTTATATAAAAAATTTATCTATATCCTTTATATTATTTGATAAAAAAATTTAAATAGTTATTTATATGATAATATGCAATACGATATGAAAATTTCTATAATTAATGAAACTAAAGTTTTAAAGATAAATTTAAAGTTAAATATATAATGTTTACCTCATATTATGTTATATTAAATTATAAATAAAATTAACAAATAACCAATAAATAGGATTTATATTATTGAAAAAATAATTTTTAATTTAAATTTTAAATTAAAGCCGTAAATTATAAGTTTGAAAACAGAATAATAAGTGTAGAATACGGATATCTATACCTATAAAATGCAGAATGTACCAATTTAATATATGTAAATGCGAAGTAATAAATATTTGAGTATAAATACTTGCGTATTTATGCACGTATATATACATAAATATATTCACGTATATACACATCGTTGTTCGGAAATATCCGTACATGTTTAAATTAGATATTTGTATTTAAGCAATGTAAGTATATATATATATATATATATATATATATATATGCATACACTTTACAATCTCATAAATATATGTGTAGAAATTAACAGAAATTATATATAGGATATATATCGTGATATAAATATTTAAATTTATAACTGTATATGCATTTGCAGATGTGTTATTTCATTCTGCTTAGGATTTATGCATTAAAATATATTGCATTGTTTTATACTATAATGTTTATAATTTATAAATCAAATAATGTAATCGAGTTTGTAAATATACGTAAGAATACTAATAATTTTAAATTCTAAATAATATAAAATTTTAATGCAAACTAAGTAACTAACGTAACTAAATAACTCACGTATTTTCTATTCAAAAAATAAAATTCAAACTTAATTATATCACATGCAAAAAATAATTAACTTTTGAAATTTAAAAATAATTTGAATTAATAATAAAAATGTCATAAAATGTTAATAAAAAATGAATATTTCTTCTATTCTATAATTTATAAAATTCTCGTAATTAAAATGAATTGATTCCATTTTTATATATTTATAAAATTCGTATCATATCCATAGGATTTTCAAAACAGTTTTAATAATCACATATTAGAATTTGATAAAATCAATTAAGGGAATTTGTAAATAATTATAATATCAATTAACATGATGTTAATTAAATATACATAAGCGCAAATAATTATAAACTATTAATAACTATAATTAAATTACCTAAATTAAATGAAAAACAATCACTTTAACTATGCATATACAATAATTTTTTATAGATGGTTATTTAAAAAACTAATAAAGTAATAGTATGCAATACATCCTCACTTACAAATTTCAGTCTCTCCTATAATGCTACTTCGAGTCGGTTCATCTGCCAACTTAAAAGATATCAAGGAAGGTGACAATGTTTCCTTTGAATGTAATGTCAGATCTAATCCCACAAACTTCACACTAAAATGGTATCATGGGGTAAATATAAAATCTATAATATCTATTAAATACGTATATTAATAAATTTTGTAACTGAAACATTCGATATAAGAGAAAATATTATATCCAATTATCAAATCCGACTAAACTATACCTCAATAGAGTCTTAAAAATATATAACTATAATACTCTTATCGTACTTTCATTGAACGAGAAAAAGAAAAAAAATTAAAAAAGCTACACACAATATAAAATGAAACTGAAACTATCACTAAATTAAAATACGCCGAGGCAATAATATATTATTTTGCTCGAATAAAATTCTAATAAGAGATATTAAGTATTCTTATCAAATTTTAATCTTAAAAATTGTATCGGAAACATTAATTTCTTTAATAATTATACTTTTTTATTTTGTTGAATGCATTTTACATAATAATTATTAGAAAAAATTATTCTGTGATAATATTTTGACAGCTATTCAATTTTTATAATACTTATGAAAAATTAATTCAGTCAAATTAATCAAGACTATTTCAATTTATGATAATGATAATTTAATTTATGACTATGTTAATTTTTAGTAATGACAATAACTTTATTTACTACAAATTAGTAAAAAAAAACTATATTATTAGATACCCATAACAATTTTCGCAATTTTACACAAAGAATCAAATTAAATACTCTGAAAAAAACTTTGAAAATTATACTCCTCAATGACAGAATACCCCGTTAAAAAACTATAAATACCACTTTCATAATAATCTTTATAATATTATAATAATAATCTTTCATTCCAATGTAAAGCGTAATTTCATAAAAGCTTATCGTGTATTCAACATATGATAATATATATTAAAGTAAACACTTCCTTTATACGTAAAGATTCGTGGGAAAAATAGCTTATAGAAATACTGATGTGAAAACACGGAATGCAAAAAGCTTTTCAGTGGCAAAGCGGTGAAAACTAGGAGTTGGATAGTTAAGCCGCTCAAGGAGGATCATGACGCCTGTTTATACGCTGCTCGCACTTTCAAAACGATGAATTTTATTTATAATGGAAAGGGGATGAAAAAAAAGTCAAATTTAAGTCAGGATATTGTGTTTTAAGAACCTTAAACTCCAATTAAAATAAGCTCAATCTACTTATATTTATAACATCAGTTTTCTAGATTAGATTAAAAAGAATTTCGTAAATAAGCATATTTCAAGTTATAACGTACTTTGTTACTAAAAATCTCATTAAATATTAATTATAATTTGATTATATTTCATTTTGCAATATAGTATTTGATAAAGTATGTATAAAAAACAAAATTTATATATTTTTTATAAAAGTAACGATTGGTTTTTCTGAACATTTTTCTAAATATACTTTCTTTTAATAAATAAGATTTATACTTTAATAAAATGTAATTGTGTTCACATTTTACTTTTCTATATTCTAGTTTCACCAAATTCTAATACATTATATAAAAATAATATTTTATACATTTATACATTTATAAAGAAATAACCATATTACAGATAATAGACAGTTTTAAACGAATTATATTTATATATTCATATTTATTTATTTGTATTTATAAATATAAATAGATAAATCTTTAAATGAAATTATATTTAAATGTGTTTTAAAAGAAACAATGAGATTTCAAACATTTAAAATTAGAAGTAAAACTGTACTCATTGTTTTAATAAAAAAATTTAAATAAAATATTTCAGAAAATTATACCCCAAATAAAAAATAAAATAATATAACTTTTTAATGAATTAAATCATGAAGAAATATCTAAAAATTTTCATTGTGTATTTTTTAAAATAAACATTAATTCAATTTTATATTATAGATAGATTCGTACTTATTCCATATATTCTTATTTATAAGTATTATTTTTATATTATAGTAATTATTAAAGACAATAGCACTGTAATATATATGTAATAAATAATCCTTAATTTTTAAAATTCTTATATCGTACACTATTAGATATTTGAAAAGAATGTATACATTATTATTATTATTACTGTATACAAAATTTGTCTTAATAAGCATAAAATCAATAATATTATTAAAATATTCTCAAAGTATTTAACAGATTAAAAAATAAAATTTTTCAAGCAAAAGAGAAAGTAGTTAATATATATTCTAAAAATTGAATCATGTAGCGATGAAGTTCATACCTATAGAGAATCATTCTGTCGAAATTATTCTGAATTTATGACAATCGGTTGTCGTTCCCGCTTATTCAAAATTTTAGATTATCCAACAACCAAGACCGATAAATTCACGGTAAATCACTCAATTGTATTCATGTAAAAATCCACTAGAAAATCAGTTGCCAACTAACCTTCCAACTATGAAAATTTACTATTATCATATATTGAATTTTGCAAACATCAAACGCATACATGAAATTATTAAATTTAAAGAAATTATTATTTTTTAAAAAATTTTAAAAATTCTTTATACTAATTCTTAAATATGAAAGTCATTTTATAATAAAAATGATTATATTCTTTCTGATATTCTGTCTAAGTTTATTTTAATTCTGAAAATATGAACTTGATATAAATTTGTTAACATAATCTTTGTAGTAATAAATTATCATTAATTTTTATGAAACTTAGAAATTAAAACTGGCAAAATATTTTTTTAGAACAAAGAACTTCATCACAACATTACTAGCGGTGTGGTTCTTTCCGATCAATCTCTCAATCTTCAGGGAATAACCCGAGAAGCTTCTGGAAACTACAGCTGTATTGCAGCTAACTCACAAGGCCGTAATAGATCCAACGTTATTTACCTTCATGTTATGTGTGAGTTTGTGTAAAAATTTATAGAAAATTTTTCAAATGTTATACTTTGAAATCCTAATATTTCTCATTCAATAAGTCAATAAAATTTATATGAAAAAAATTCATATAATTTTAAATTAGTAACTAATATCTATTTCAATGTTCTTATTAAAATACAAATTAAAATTTTATATTGCAAAAGAACAACTTTAATATTGTATATTAAATATCATAATAACTTTTTAATTTATTTAAATGTTAAATAGATGATAATCAAGTACCTCTCAAAATAATACTTTGCTTTCTAATATTTAAATAAATAAGTAATCAAAATAATTAAAAATATATATTTCAATAACAGAATTCTAATAATAATCTAAACTAAAAAGTCGCGAATACAAATACACATATATACAAAAGGAAAAATTGATTATTATTATTATTAAAATACATATACAAATAAAAAAATAAAATAAAAACTCCTTGTATGTAATAATAATAACAATAATTATATTCATAATCACAACTCATCACAATAATCTGTCGTAGATAAAAAAAAGTTATCGAAACTCATACTCCAAAATCATCACATAATTATAATTTGGATTTCAAATATTAAGACGTTATAAGCATACATGAATATTAGACACATACAAAATCGAATAAAAGTATATAGTTGTAAATAGTGGCTCATCATTATTTTTCATAATTCAAATGTATATTACATGCAATATTACTGCTCATGTAATATTACAGTTGCTCCAATTTGCAAACACCTCGGCTTAATAAAGCTTAACAAGTACGTCAACGGGTCTTCTTCCAACTATCTACCTATCTACAACCAACATCCGTTCAATATATCGAATCACGAGATAATCAATCTCATGTGCGAGGTTGAGGCCAGTCCGACTACTCTTACATTCCATTGGGCATTCAACAATACTAAAGAACTCAGTGACATACCTGACTCTCAATACACGAATGACGATACGATCAGTAAACTGAGTCATGTATTAAGGACGGATGCCGATTATGGAACCTTCAGTTGTTGGGCCAGTAATTTTATTGGTCGTTCAAAGCAACCTTGTACTTATCTTATTCCCCCACCAGGTGAGATTTTTCTTTAGTCTATACGTAAATTCATTTCATATATCACGTTTACTTATACTTTATGTATATTTAATATCCTTTTTTATATAACTTACAAATTATAATAGTATTACTTTTAAATTAAATTGTTCGCGATTCCGACAGAATCTCGAGTCGACACTAGATAAGACTTATTTACTTTTGAATGTGACCCTTGCTAGAATATTCGGTTAACACCTTACGAATATTATTTACAAGTCCTTCTGTTAGTCAGGATTGTCACACTTTATTTACAAACCCAGTGTTTCCAGTAAAAGCGGGGCGCGCTTTTGAAGTGCAACGCGCGTGGCAAGACAGCCCCTTGCCTCCGTCGTCTCAGTCTTCACCCCCCTACCCTTACCGAGGACCTTCTTTGTTCTTTCATCTCATAAACGTAGGGAAATCCGTGAGACCCCCCACCATGAATCCTTGGCGGCCTAGCTAGCCTTTCGGCTATAAAATAAGATCGCAA